>JAGSMP010000913.1:0-84204 GCA_029286625.1 Parnassius orleans
CCACGGGGTAGTGGGGTGTTCGACTACCCGTGCATCGCCTCAGATGCGCGCGCCGACACCCGCTCGCGCCTCCGCCTCGGTCCATCGAAGAGGGGCGGGGACTTCCCAAGTCCTCGTTCCTGGACCCATTCATGGGGCCGGAAGAGCGCTTAGTAGCGCCCGCTTTCGCGGCCCCAGCGGCGAATCTGGTCTTTGGCTCCGCCGCCAGCCAAGTTTCGGCCGCGGAGGGTGGGAAGAGCGGCGCCTCGCAATACCGATACTCCTCTCCCCGCGGCCCCACCACCACCGCATCAACGGTGCGCCCCGTCTGAGTCGCGGAGGATGGGGCGGTGGCGCATCGCCATACCAACACTCCTCTTCCTCCGCGACTCCACCTCGGCTGCAGCGGTAAGGGCGGACCAACCCCTCCCAGCAGCCCACCGACACACATCAGTGGGCTCGCTGAGCCCATACAGTGTGCCTCAGGCCGGCCTACACCTCAGGCCAGCCAGGGTTCCTCTTTGTTCACCGCGGGTGACCAAGCCACGGCTACTAAGCCCCCGCCACGACAAGGCGGGAACCCGTTCGAGGGGAACCTAACCTAACCTAACCTTCCTAACCTTTTTTTTTTTTTTTTCGGAAATCCTCATGGACTACCTCCGCCTGAAAGGCGGAGGGCGTGCCGGACTCTTACCGGCTAAAACCACCCAGTGTCTCCTCGCACGTGCGCGCCAGGGCCGCAGAATCAGATTCTTCCGCAGCCCCACACTAGTGCTGGCCCGGTCTGTCGGGCCTCGTCTCCCTGCACGGGGTAGTGAGGTGTTCGACTACCCGTGCATCGCCTCAGAGGCGCGCGCCGACACCCGCTCGCGCCTCCGCCTCGGTCCATCGAGAGGGGCGGGGACTTCCCAAGTCCCTCGCCCTAGACCCATTCATGGGGCCGGAAGAGGCGCTTAGTAACGCCCGCTTTCACGGCCCCAGCGGATCTGGTCTCTGGCTCCGCCGCCAGCCAAGTTTCGGTCGCGGAGGGTAGGAGGCGGCGCCTCGCAATACCGACACTCCTCTCCCCGCGGCCCCACCACCACCACATCAACGGTGCGGCCCCGTCTGAGTCGCGGAGGATGGGGCGGTGGCGCATCGCCATGCCAACACTCCTCTTCCTCCGCGACTCCACCTCGGCTGCAGCGGTAAGGGGCGGACCAACCCCTCCCACAGCAGCCACCGACACATCCGAGTGGGCTCGCCGAGCCCACACGGAGTAACCACCTCAGGCCGGCCTACACCTCAGGCCAGCCAGGGTTCCTCTTTGTTCACCGCGGGTGACCAAGCCACGGCTACTAAGCCCCCGCCACGACAAGGCGGGAACCCGTTCGGGGGAACCTAACCTAACCTAACCTAACCTAAATCCTCATGGACTACCTCCGCCTGGGGAAAAACGGAGGGCGTGCCGGACTCTTACCGGCTAAAACCACCCAGTGTCTCCTCGCACGTGCGCGCAGGGCCGCGGGAATCAAATTCTTCCGCAGCCCCACACTAGTGCTGGCCGGTCTATCCGGGCCTCGTCTCCCTGCACGGGGTAGTGAGGTGTTCGACTACCCGTGCATCGCCTCAGAGGCGCGCGCCGACACCCGCTCGCACCTCCGCCTCAGGTCCATCGAAGAGGGTGGGGACTTCCCAAGTCCCTCGCCCTGGACCCATTCATGGGGCCGGAAGGCGCTTAGTAGCGCCCGCTTTCGCGGCCCCAGCGGCGGATCTGGTCTCTGGCTCCGCCGCCAGCAAGTTTCGGCCGCGGAGGGTAGGAGGCGGCGCCTCGCAATACCGATACTCCTCTCCCCGCGGCCCCACCACCACCGCATCAACGGTGCGGCCCCGTCTGAGTCGCGGAGGATGGGGCGAGTGGCGCATCGCCATACCAACACTCCTCTTCCTCCGCGACTCCACCTCGGCTGCAGCGGTGGGGCGGACCAACCCCTCCGCAGCAGCCCACCGACACACATCCGAAGTGGGCTCGCTGAGCCCATACAGGTGTACCCTCAGGGCCGGCCCCTACCTCAGGCCAGCCAAGGGGTTCCTCTGTTCACCGCGGTGACCAAGCCGGCTACTAAGCCCCCCGCCACGACAAGGCGGGAACCCGTTCGAGAACCTAACCTAACCTAACCTAACCTTTTTTTTTTTCGGAAATCCTCATGGACTACCTCCGCCTGGGGAAAGGCGGAGGGGCGTGCTGGACTCTTACCGGCTAAAACCACCCGGTGTCTCCTCGCACGTGCGCGCAGGGCCGCGGGAATCAAATTCTTCCGCAGCCCCACACTAGTGCTGGCCCGGTCTGTCGGGCCTCGCCTCCTGCACGGGTAGTGAGGTGTTCGACTACCCGTGCATCGCCTCAGGGCGCGCGCCGACACCGCTCGCGCCTCCGCTTCAGGTCCATCGAAGGGGCGTGGACTTCCCAAGTCCTCGCCCTGGACCCATTCATGGGGGCCGGAAGAGCGCTTAGTAGCGCCCTTTCGCAGCCCCAGCGGCGGATCTGGTCTCTGGCTCCGCCGCCAGCCAAGTTTCGGCCGCGGAGGTAGGGAGGCGGCGCCTCGCAATACCGACACTCCTCTCCCCGCGGCCCCACCACCACCGCATCAACGGTGCGGCCCCGTCTGAGTTGCGGAGGATGGGGCGAGTGGCGCATCGCCATACCAACACTCCTCTTCCTCCGCGACTCCACCTCGGCTGCAGCGGTAAGGGGCGGACCAGCCTCCCGCAGCAGCCCACCGACACACATCCGAGTGGGCTCGCCGAGCCCACGGGTAGCCACTCAGGCCGGCCCTACCTCGGACCAGCCAAGGGGTTCCTCTTTGTTCACCGCAGGTGACCAAGCCACGGCTACTAAGCCCCCGCCGACAAGGCGGGAACCCGTTCGGGGAACCTAACCTAACCTAACCTAACCTAACCCCACACCTGCAGACGAATATGGCCTGCAATACAAATACCTGGAGGACAGGGCGAAATGGACCAACATGACAACAAAGGCCTCAAAATATATACTGACGGCAGTAAAATCGGGGAAAGTCGGCGCTGCATTATCCATTTGGAATGATGCAGCAGAGATGATAACCGAAAACTAAAGTTGAAATTTCTGCACCGTGTTCAGGCGGGTTGCTCGCCATTCGAGAAGCAACTAGGTACGCATCAACACAACCTGCAAAAATTGTCACATATATAGCGACTCAATGTCTGCTCTACAGACAGTTGTACAAGCGCTTCCTCCATCTAGCGGCAGAGACTAGAACGAACATCAGTCAAATTAATAGCAAGGAAAACCCTCAAACTATTTTGGATTAAAGCTCACGCAGAGTTGGAGAACGAGAGGCAGACAAACTAGCTAAAGCCGCACTAAAAATAAAAGAAGGCCAGATTATGAGAAGTGTCCGGTTTCATTCGTTAAGCGACAGATTCGATTGGGTCGCTTGACGAATGGAACCGAACTGGAAGGAAAACAGCCTCCACCACGAAAATATTCTTTCAACGCCATAGACGCATATCCTATTATAAGGAAAATAGAAATAGACCCCAAATTGTACAAGTGATGACAGGACATGGCGGGTTCTCCGAATATTTATACCGATTTAAATGTAAGGAGGTCCGGCATGCGCCTGTGATCCAACAAGAGAAAACATTATACACCTTGTAACGAATGCCCTATCTTTGGTGAGAGAGAGTTGATTTAGAATTGGAGTAGGAATTAAAGTAAATAAAGATAATGTACATAAAATAATAAAACAAACATGTTAGAAATAGGTTTTAAAGTATTGTATAAAAATAGCACATAAGGTAATAATTAAGAACAAATAATAGTAGTAATAAGGAATCTGTAACATAATATAAACTAATATATAATGTAAACAGCCCATAAAAATAAGTAGAAATAAGAAATAGCAAAAGCAATAATGTACCTAGAATTAATTAGATAAGAAAAAATTGAAAAAGAATCTATAAAAGAAATAACGAAAACACAAATAAAAATAAAAAGAATAAAAACACAAAAAAATACTAGAAATGTAAAATAAAAAGAAAAGAACTAAAATTATAAAGATGAAAAAAGTCCTGATTTTCTCATGCCAGGGAACTAGGAAAAAAAAAAAAAAAAAAGAAAACCTATGGCCAAAACCTATATCGTCAGCTGTGCAGAGCCGCAAAGGTTCATTGGGGTCTAAACTCCGAGATTGTTAGGACCATCTACATCGCGGTGGTGGAGCCAATCATAATGTACGCGGCAAGCGCCTGGTCACCGGCAACAAATAAAAAGCTAATTAAAAAACAGTTCGATGCGGTACAACGCGGGTTCGTACAGAAAATTATCAAATCGTATAAAACGGTATCTCTGCACTCGGCCTTGCTACTCGCCGGGCTGCTTCCCTTGGACCTGAGGGTCCGGGAAGCAACCTTGCTATGAAATAAAGAAAGGTTACTCCCGGCGAGTGGTAGGATCGAGAAATGGAGACAAAAGTAGAGTTTGATAGGACGCCACACCCGCGAACCAGCATGAAACGCGCAATTCTCATGTCTGGAGGACGGTGCAAAAATGGACCAACAGGACAACAAAGCCCTCAGAATATATACTGACGGCAGCAAGATCGAGGAAAATCGGCGCTGCGTTATCCATTGGAATGACGCAGTGGAGACGAGTAACCGGAAGTTAAAGTTGGGAAGTTTCTGCACTGTCTTCCAGGCTGAGTTGTTGGCCATTTTGAAGCAAGCAGCCATGCTCTTAAAGATCCGGCGAGAGCTGTAGTATTTACAGCGACTCTAGATCTGCTCTCCAGACAGTCGTCAAGCGTTTCCTCCATCCTATAGCAGTGAAATTAGATCAAATATAAGCAAAATGTGCAACCAGAAATCCTCAAACTTTACTGGGTAAAAGCCCATGCAGGTTTGGAGAGAGAAGAAACAGATCAACTAGCTAAAGAAGCCGCAATAAAACGAAATGTAAACCACACTACGAAAAGTGTCGGTATCATTCGTCAAGCGACAATTCGTCTGGAATCGCTTGACGAATGGAATCGACGATACATAGAAGGAGAAACGGCCTCCACCACCAAAGTGTTTTCCCGGATGCCGTGAGTGCATACCCTATCGTAAGAAAAATAGATATGGATCACATTACTGTACAAATCATGACAGGACATGGCGGTTTCTCTGAATACTTATACAGGTTCAAATGTGGAGGCCCGTCATGTCGCTGCGATCGAGAAAAAGAAACCATTATTCACCTCATAACAGGTGCCCTATTTATTGTAAAGAAAGAATAGATTTGGAACTAGAGATGGAAATTAAGATAAATAAAGAAAATGTATATAAAATTATAAAAATAAATATATTTGAAATAGGTTTTTAAATTACTGTAAAAATATAGCAAATAAGGTAGTAAATAAGAATAAATAAGAGTAGAAAAGAAAACTGTAACATAATATATGTAAATATATAATGCAAACAGCCCATGTAATAAAGTAAAATAACACATAGCATAAGTATAAAATGTACCTAGAATTAAGTAGAAAAGAAAAAAAGGAAAATAACCTAAAAAGAAATAAAGAAATCAGTAAAATAAATAAAAATGAACAAAAATAATACAAAAATAAAAGAAAATATATTACAACAAAGATGAAAAAAGTCCTTGATTCCACATGTCAGGAATCAAATTAAAAAAACCTAACCTAACCTAACCTTTTTTTTTTGCAGAAATCCTCATGGACTACCTCCGCCTGAGGAAAACGGAGGGCGTGCCGGACTCTTACCGGCTAAAACCACCCCGGTGTCTCCTCGCACGTGCGCGCAGGGCCGCAGAATCAAATTCTTCCGCAGCCCCACACTAGTGCTGGCCCGTCTGTCCGGGCCTCGTCTCTACACAGGGTAGTGAGGTGTTCGACTACCCCGTACATCGCCTCAGAGGCGCGCGCCGACACCCGCTCGCGCCTCCGCCTCGGGTCCATCGAAGAGGGGGGGCGGGGACTTCCCCAAGTCCTTCGCCCCTGGACCCATTCATGGGGCCGGAAGAGCGCTTAGTAGCGCCCGCTTTCCCGCTGCCTGGCAGCGGATCTGGTCTCTGGCTCCGCCGCCAGCCAGAATTTCGGCCGCGGAGGTAGGGAGGCGGCGCCTCGCAATACCGACCTCCTCTCCCCCGCGGCCCCACCACCACCGCATCAACGGTGCGGCCCCGTCTGGTCGCGGAGGATGGGGCGAGTGGCGCATCGCCATACCAACACTCCTCTTCCTCCGCGACTCCACCTCGGTTGCAGCGGTAAGGGGCAGACCAGCCCCTTCCGCAGCAGCCCACCAACACCACATCCAGTGGGCTCGCCGAGCCCACACGGAGTAACCACCTCGGGCCGGCCCTACACCTCAGGCCAGCCAGGGGTTCCTCTTTGTTCACCGCGGTCGACCAAGCCACGGCTACTAAGCCCCGCCACGACAAGGCGGGAACCCGTTCGGGGAACCTAACCTAACCTAACTTCTTCTTCCCCCGCCGACAAGGCGGGAACCAGTTCAGAGACCTAACCTAACCTAACCTAACCTTACCGGTTCAGTGTCAACTGCCGTCCCGAACGCCACGTTTCTGAGTTGCTCGCGCCTTTAAATTCGTAAAATAGGTTTTTGCATCCGATTTTGGTGTATTATATATCAAAAGATGCGGTTTCATAAAGTGAAATTGCATGAAAATTGGAATTGTGGTGAAAGAGATACAATGAAAACAGTGATTTTTAAAAAGTGAAAATTTTCAAAGTGAAATGCTGAGTGATTAAGCGCTATTACCTAACTTTAAAGAGCAGCCTTAAAGCTATCATCGGCCCCTACATAAGTGGAAAATATTAGATTTTGTAACTCAGTTTAAGAGGAAAAGGCAAAAAGCAAGTGCCACGTGGGCACGTGTTTTGTGATCAGAACCGTGCGGCTGTTTTTGAAGCCGCATTCCAGTAACGAGGTGGAGTGGAGTCAGGAACAATTTACTTAACTATTAAAAATAGTGGATGAAGAGTAATAAAATTTTTAAAAATTGGCAAAATTTGAAATTAAATTACTTAAAACTAAAGTGAAGACTTTACTAAAGAAGGAATGTACACACATTCCTTCTGAATTAATATTTATAGATATAGATAACATAAAAATAAATGGATGTTATTAGGAATACATATTAGTGTTAATATTTAATTAAATACATCTACTATTTATGTTTATTATATTTAAACTCCATCAGGAAGCAAAATTTTGTTTACATTATTTTATATTATTTTGTTGATTGTAGGTAATGTACATTCTTTCTGAATTTAATATTTTTACTTCTTTATTTTTATTTGCATTCCCAATTTTTTCAGTTACATCTACTTGATGCAGTTTGTTGTAAATGCCTAAGAAAAATTGCAAGAAAGTATTGAAACTGCTCATTCCATTAGAAGATTTGTATTCCATGTGGATCTTCAATTTTAAGAGCTCATTTTAGAACTCAGCAGAAAGAGATATTATTTTGCAGTGGATACCATCACACCAGGTACTTACTTTACTTTAACAGCCTGTAAGTGATCCTCTGCCTGAAATAGGCTTGCCCGGAGGAGTTGGCATAATCGCTTTGGCACACAGATTGATGTTTGTAGTATCATACACCTCGCACTACAAACAATTTGGCTATTCACCACCAGGTTATCTTTAACTTTACACCTATCAAAGTCTACTGCTGAACATAGACCTCCCCCACAGATTGCCTTATAGGGGAGATATTCGATAACCACAATTTTTTTTCTTTAGTTGCTACTTCTTCCTTACCTTACCCCATATTTGTCTGCCTTTGTACTTAATACACAAGTAATATTTTTTACCTTAAATGAAATTAGTGTAAATGTAAAACGTCTAGAAACTTGTACTTAGTCAAATAATGTTATAATTCTAAAATAACTACTTCACTTGTTTACCTTTCTGATTTGATGTATTTTTATTTCTTTTTACCTTAGTGGAATCTGGTTTACTACAAAAGTATTATGAAGGAAACGAGTACATGCTATTTATATATAATTTAAGAGACATTAAGACTGTTTATTAGTAATAAAGATTGAAATAAATAAAATATTAATAAATATCATTATTTAGGTGGAAGACACTGTAAAACTATAGTCTGTTCAGTTAGTTGATGAAAAAAAACACTTTTCAGGTGGATCATTTAGAATGAGTCTGCAATCTTGTCGGCCGAGCTTCTACAACTGTATGGAGACACAAATGATAACAGGGATATGGAATTACAATTCATAAATATTGAAGACATCGGTAACATCCAACAAACACCTTATGCCTGTAACTGTAACTCCTGCCATTTCCAGAGCGGCATCAACAATTACTATAATATACAGACCTTTTCTATCAAAGGTTTAAATTATTTCTTAAGCAAAATTGTCTAGTAAGGGTTATTATACTACTAGAGAGTAAATGACTGATAATAACCCCTGGGATTGAGGTGATCGCTACCATGCTGTTTCTAAATGTTTTCAAAACAATCGTATAAAAATTATATTGTAAAATGTGCTTTTTTAAAAAGTCTCGCTGGGTTTCTTGCTGATTCTTCCCAGGACAGAGGTTTTTGCGAACCAGTGGTAAAAGTAAAATTACTTTTAATAAGTATTATGTATTGTAATCTATATTGAATAAAATGATTCTATTCTATTCTGTGGCTAGTTATAAGCGTGCTGCTTCTACTTCGACACTGTATTTTAAGTTATGTAATCATTTATCTAGATTCTTAATACCTAAACTAAAAGAACTACTAACCTAAAGAGATTGCAGATTGATAACTCATTTTATGTGCCACTGTGCGCTCGTATTTGTGAATACCACTTAAATAAACCTCACAATGATTGGAATAATTTATACACAAGTAGTAATGATGCATATTTATATAGTAATATAAATATGCATCATTATATAATAATTTTGCCACAGTTGCTACGCTTGTGGCAAACAAAGCTTTGTGGTATTCTATAGGAGATGTTGCTGCTCATCTCCTGGTATCTTTATTTTACTCTGTTACAACTTTTACGACACCATACGGGGCGAAACGCGATGGCAGTTGACGGAAGGGCTATACAATATTTTACATTATATATTTAATTTAGGGAAGACCTATGTTCAGCAGAATTGTTGTAATGATGACGAATAATAATCAATAAAACTTGTAATTATTGTTTGTACTTGACCTGTTTCTACTATGTGCCTTATTATAAATAAAGCGCCTAATTTATAAATAAATGCCGAGCAAGTTGAATAGATGCTCTGGTACCTTTTCGTATCTCTTTCAATTGACAATTTCCTTTTGTTTTTTTATAGAATAAGTGTGACAAACAGGCGCACGATCCACCTGATGGTAAGTAGATGCTGTGGCTCATAGACATCTACATTTATCCTCGTTTAAGAATCAAAATGCAGATGCATTGTCACGCCTGAGGACTAAGATGGAGTGCTTCGTCTTTGCTGGAGTCCTTGTCCAGGAGAACTGGAGTCCTTTTGCTTCCAGTAAAGGACTCCCGGATACCTCCTGCAGCAAACACACAGGAGCATTAAGCTACTATTTTACGCTGGTAGCGTTTTTCGTGAGAGCGTGTCCTACCCCGGTCGAGCCGTATCCGTACACAACTAGTTTAAAACTTCTTCATCATTACAGCCTATAGCCCTAGGCCTATGTTCAGCAGTGGACAAGTCCACCCTCCCCAAAATTATACAAAGCACGGTCCTGAGCCACCTGCATCCATAGACTTTTTGAATATCTTACCAGGTCGTCACTCCAACTAGAGGATAGCCGTCCCACACTGAGCTTACCGGTACGAGACTGCTACTCGAGAATTTTACATTTTAGCTTTAATTGCAGTTGGATGTAAACATGCTAATCAATGAACACATTAAAAGAATGTCCTGGCACTGCACCTCGCGGCCTGTGATACTTATAATAGACTGCTTTAAGAATATGATGATTTTACAATAATAAACAATAAAAATGCAGTGACAATACAGTGTTTCTTTTTATCCTAACACAAATAGTTCAAAACACCTTACATGCTATTTATTTTTCTTGGTTAATATCGTAAAATCGGATATGTTACTATCCAGTCATTTTGGTTTTAATGGTGCTTGGAATATAAACATGTTATTCAATCAATACAAATTAATAACAATGTCCTGACACTGCACCTGGTGGCATGTGTCACTTTTAATACTGCTTTAAGAATGTGATGATTTTACAATAACAAATACAGTGACAATACAGAGTTTTTTATCCTTACGACCAGTTCAAAACATCTTACGTGCTATTTATTTTCTCAATCGCTGTAGAGGTAAACTCGCTAAACACCCTTAATAGTTCACTGTTGGACGCACATACCTAAAACCGTGTTACTGGTTGCAAATGATATTAGATAAATAAGTACATGTGTGCTTGTTTCAATATTCATTAACTTTTTCAGGTGGGTTGCTTAGAATAAATGTGTATGTCTTGTAGGCTGAAATCTTGCAGAGCTGCTCGTAGCAGAGACAAAAAGTATATGGATATTGAAGACAACAGTCTTATATCACATAAAATATCCTTATGATTCCTAACAATTTCATAAATGGACATGTTATTATCAAGTTATTTTGAAAAAATCTTTTGGAATGATAATGACTGACAATAATAAATACAATTAAATTATACATGTGTTTTGTAATCCTTACACAACTAACTAGTTTAAAACATCTCACTTCATATTTATCAACATAAATAAACATGATATTACCTAGTCATTTTGGCTTTAATGGTGTTTGGGGTATAATAACTAATCAGTTAATATATTTTAAAGCAAAGTTTACACTGCACCTTTACTAACCAACAAAGATATATCAAAATAAAGTCTTAACACCGCGTCTGTCTGTCTGTTCCTATTAATAGACTACTTTTGAAATGATTACAGTAATAAATACAGTGGTATTTTACTGTGTTTTATCCTTTACAACAGATTAAAACATCTTTCTTACTATATAGCATGTAAAGGTAATATTATAAATGAACATTTTATAAATGAAAATTTTATTATTCGTTTTGCTTTAATCATATTTATTTAATTACTGTAATGGTGTTTGTGATGTATATTCACTAATCAATCAATACATGTAAAAATAGCCTCCACCATGTTTCTTGGTCAGTGTACAATTTTTGGAACTACTAAAAGGTTTTCCATCAGTCTAAAGTACCTATAAATGTTAAATGTACCTGCAACTTTGTTTTATGCTATTAATTATTTAGCTGTCCTATTCTATTCTATATACACTATTCTAACTCACAATACTAATAGAAAACAACTTTTAGTTTCGGCTTAGAAGGGCTAGAACCCAGAGCCGTAAAGCCAGATTAAAAAAATAGCGTTTAGTTTCTTTTAGGTTATTGATATTCATATTTTAATTTCTCTGAATTCCCTTTAGATGCGATAAAACTAATATTAATTTTGCAATCTATAGATTATAAGGAATAAATCGACATACATTTCATTAAGTATCCTAAAATTGTGGTGGGCCCATTCTCCATAAAAATAAAATTGTCTCCTTTAGTGGAATAGTTAAAAATAAGCATAATAGGAATAGGGTTTATGACCGAACTCTAGATAGGGTCATATATAGGTTAAAATAAACTTACTTTTAAAGATTTATACAGACATATATAATAGTACTAATAAATATTAATTGTTAACCTTTCTTTGTTAAATTATCTGACCTGAAATTATAGACCATCTACATAGAGTCAATTTTTTATTTTCTTTATGGTTTGTAAATTAGAGTAAGATTTTGTTGTAGACTATTATTGTTAGATAAGTGTGACCAGCTGTGGTATAGAGATTTTATAAAATAAGGTAAGATAGTGGAAGATTAGGTAGAACCGAACCTGACCAAGATCTGAACTTACCATAGCCGTGTCGAACTGCAAAATATTTTTATATTTATATTATTTTATACAACTTACAAATTTACTTTTTGACATATAATTTACCGTACAAACTATGGTGATCAATTATTGTGATCAAAAGACGCGTTCCTCCTAACTTGTTCAGCATCCGTACTCCGCTAAAAGATCGAGGGCAGCGCAGGACATGAGCCCTCAGGGCTCTCCAATGGGACAGAGGCAGGACCTTCTCCAAAAACTAATCAAAATACGCTGGCCTCAAGTGTGAGAAGAAGTATAGGAGAATGGGAGACAGGAGAACAGATGCAGAAGTCGGAACACACAGCTCTCCAAAAAGTAGCCCTGCTTGCTCGCCTGAAACAAAAAACCATGCCGCCTCAGGAAGCAAAGAACAACCCGCAAAGTGCAAGAGGAGCCAACAGAAGGCTCACCAAAGACAGGGAGTACAAAATATGCGGATCGTCTGACGGAGGCCCATGAATGCCTCCATAAAACAAAATGCACCTAATAATTCACAACCTGAGAACAGACATCAAAACCGAGGTCACTCAGGTAATAGAAAGACTTTACCAGCTAGTTAAAGAGGCAGAGACAGGAAGAGCATGGGAAAAGAGAGAAAATTAAGAGATCAGGAGAAAAAGGAGAGAAAAAGATGATGTGAAGAAGAACATCAGAGGAACATAATAAATTAATAAAAAGTTAGATGAACATGGAAACCTTCTTGAAGAAAACAACAAGAGATTGGAAAGCTAAGGGATGAATTGAAAACAAGAAAGTAAGGAAGATAGAGGAACATACGCGTGTACTAGCTGGAAAACTGACGTATCCTCGGAAAATAAAGCCATGCACTCGTTGGCTATTACATCAACCGATGAAAAGGAGACCGGAGATCAGGTGATGGACAAAATAAGGAAGGCAATAAATGCAAAAGAAAGGGACTCAAAATAGATAAGATCAGGAAGCAAGGGACAGAAAGGTAATAGTGGGATGTTGTACCCAAGAAGAGTTAAACAAAGTCAAGGAAAAATAAAGAACGCAAGCAAACATCTAAATGTAGACGACATAAAAATAAAGACCACTCTGTAATTTTGAAAGATGTGCTACAATACAATACAGATGAAGAGATAGTAAAGGCAATTAGAGTTCAAAACAAACAAAAGAAATAGAAACCAGAAAAGAACTAGAAACGAAAATAAGTAAGTGACAAGTGCAATCACCGAAGTATGTGATAAATATTTACCTAAATTAAAAAACAAAAACATGGGATGGCCTGGTGGACCGAGGAGTTAACACAGCGAAAGAAAGAAGTCTCCAGATTAAAGCGTCGAATATCATACGCAGCACCAATTCGTCGAGAGTGGGTTGTGGCAGTACCTCAAAGCAAAGAAGTACCATCAGGGTAAAGGGCTTAAACTTCCAGCTGGAAGGACTTTGTAGCAGACAAGAACGAGAGTCAATGTGGGATGGAATCTATAGAGTGATAGGCCGTACAACACAGAGGCAGGAGGACGTTCCCCTTGCCTAAATGGAAATATCATGGGAAATAAAGAATCAGCAAAGACTCTGGCTGAGACATTCTATCGGAAGACGATGTTCAGGATGATGACGCAGGACACAGGCAGATAAGAGGCATCAAGAGTAGTAAATGAAGGGTCACATGATGATTCATGTGACCCACTTTTACCATGGAAGAGCTAAAGTGGTCTGTGTCTAGTTTCAACTAAAAAGGCACCAGGATACGATGGTCTCGGCTGGCATTTGTGAAGCAGCGATTGCTCTGGATTCAGCAATGTTCCTGGCGCTGGCCAATAAGTGTCTCAGTTTGGCATATTCCCCAGAAATTGGAAAGAGGCAGTAAGTGGACTACATCCCAAGTCCTATATACCAATTGGACTGCTCCCAATCCTGGGAAAATTTTTGAAAAGATGTTGGTCCGAAGGATAAAATGGCACATCATTCCCAACATCAGCCATAAACAATGCTTTTATGCCACAGCATAGCACCGAAGACTCCCTCTATGACATGATGCAGCATATAAAATCTAAGCTCAAGAACAAAGGCTGATTCTACTTGTATCCTTGGACATAGAGGGCCTTCGATAACGCCTAGTGGCCGGCAATAAAATGCAGACTAGCAGAGACAGGGTGCCCAATAAACCTAAGGCGCCTCATAGACAGTTAGAAAGAAGAAAGAACAGTCTGCATCAGGTACAGTGGAGCAGAATGGGTCAAAAATACAACGAAGGGATGTGTGCAAGACTCAATAGGGGTCCTATTTTTGGAATTTGTTGCTCGACCCACTATTAAAGGAGCTAAGCGACAAGGGAATACTGCCAGGCTTTCGCAGACGATGTGGTCCTGATGTTCTCCGGAGATCGGGCATTAGATGTGCAGAATCGAGCCAGCGCAGCTCTCGCACATGTTCAGAGTGGGAGTCAGAAACAAGCTTAAATTTGCGCCGCAAAAACAAAAGCTATGGTGATCACAAATAAGATAAAGTATGACTCACCACTTGAGAATGAGGGGAAGGATATTGCATTGTATAGAAATAAAATACTCGGACTCACGTTGGATGACAGGTTGACCTTCAGCACACATGTGAGAAATGTGTGCTGTAAGTACAAAACCTTACTACCAACTGACAAGAGCAGCTAAGATTAATTGGGGCTTGAACCCGGAGATCATCAGGACCATTTACGTTGCGGTAACGGAGCCGATCATTATGTACGCTGCAAGTGCATAGGCACCGGCAACTCACAGAAGACAATTAAAAAGCAGCTCGACGCTGCACAACGCGGGTTTATTCAGAAAATTATAAAGTCCTATAGAACCGTATCTTTACACTCGGCCTACTACTCGCAGGGCTGCTGTCCTGCTGTGCTTGTCCTGGACCTAACGGTTCGGGAAGCAGCCTTTGCATGAAATATAGAAAGGCTTCTCCCAGCGAGTGGTAGGGGATCGAGACGTGGAAAGGAAAACAGACTTCGCTAAACACCTCATCCCGCGAATCAAGTTGGGCTGCAATTTATATGCCTGGAGGACCTTCTTCGCTATCTATTTGGAAGGGTGCAGCGGAGACAAGTACCCGAAAATAAAGTTGGAAAATTTCTGCACGGTCTACCAGGCGGGTTGCTGGCCATATTCGAGGCAACAAATCACGCACTCAATGACCAGGCAATGAGTTGCAATATTTACAGCGACTCAAGATCTGCTCTCCAAACAATTGTCCAGAGCGTTTCCTCCATCCCTAGCGAAAAAACTAGAAAAACATTTTAGAAATACAAAAACAGGGAAAATCAATTAAATTATTTTGGATAAGGCACACGCTGGATTGGAGGAAACGAGAGGCAGATCAATTAGCAAAAGCCGCTTTAAAATAAAAAGAAAACCTGAATATGACAAGTGCCCGGTTTCATTTGTCAAGCGACAAATCCGACAGGATTCGCTTGATGAATGGAACCGACGCTATGGAAGGTGAGACAGCCTCCATAACAAAGATATTCTTTCCAGATGTCATAAGCGCCTATCCTATCATAAGAACACTAAAGATAGACCCAATAATAACCCAAGTGATGACAGGACATGGCGGGTTCTTAGAATATTTACACCGATTCAAGTGTAAGGAGAGCACGGCATGTGCCTGCGATCCGATGAAAGAGGAAAGTATAATACATATTGTAACAGAATGTCCAGTTTATGGTAAGGAAGAAAACGATGTAGAAATGGAATTACAAATAAAAATAAGCAAAGATAACATATGTAAAATAATAAAAACAAACATTTAAGAAATAGGTTTTAAAATATTATAAAGTTATAGCCACTAAGGTAGTACATAAGAATAAATAAAAGTATAAAAGGAACTGTAAATTATATAAAGGCAAAACTAACTAAAATAAAGTAGATTAAGATATGATAAGTAAAAGTGTATTAGAAACGTAAGACATATGTAAAATAGAAATAAGAACACTATTGTATGTAAGATGTTAAAAGAAAGTAAAAGAAAAAGCAAAAAGATAAAATAAAAATAACTAAATAAAGAAAAACAATGAAATAAAAATATAAAAAGAGGAAAAAGTCCTGATCTCCATGTTAGGGGAACTAGTATAAAAACCTAACCTAACCTTTTTTTTGCGGAAATCCTCATGGACTACCTCCACCTGGGAAAGGCGGAGGGCGTGCCGGACTTTACCGGCTAAAACCACCCAGTGTCTCCTCGCACGTGCGCATGGGGCCGCAGGAATCAAATTCTTCCCAGCCCACACTAGTGCTGGCCAGTCTGTCGGGCCTCGTCTCCTGCACAGGGGTAGTGAGGTGTTCAACTACCCCGTGCATCGCCTCAGAGGCGCGCGCCGACACCGCACGCGCCTCCGCCTCGGTGCCATCAAATAGGGGGACACCCCCAGTCCCTCGCCCTGGACCCATTCATGGGGCCGGAAGAGCGCTTAGTAGCGCCGCTTTCCCGGCAGCAGCGGATCTGGTCTCTGGCTCCGCCGCCGCCAGCAGTTTCGGCCGCGGAGGGTGGGAGAACGGCGCCTCGCAATACCGACACTCCTGTACAGGTTAGGTTAGGTTAGGTTCGGGGAACCTAACCTAACCTAACCTGTATGATCATACAGAGGACACGAGAAGAAAATATGATTGAGGTCACCAATATCTAAACCACACTCACATATAGAAGAATTTTAATACGAAACCTAGCAAGGTGAACCGAATTACAACAGTGACCCAAGCTCATACTACATAACATTGATGTATGTTTCTTATTTAAGGTTAATTTATAAAACCAAGGCTTAGAAGGAATGATGGGTTGAACTTTGGCATAGTGACAGCCTTTCGTCGTTTTGTTTTGTTCCAATGTTTTGACCACCAATCTCTATACAATAATTTCGTATTCGTTATAAGGTCATAGCAATAATTTTAAATAGGAAAGTATCCCCAGACTATAGCTTGTTTAGCAAGTTTGTCAGCATATTCATTATCAGATATACCTATATGACTAGGAATCCAAACAAGAGAATGTTGATCTTTGAAATTGGTATAAGAATAGAAGTTTCTTAATTTCAAATATCAAATGATTGTGGGAAATGTCATAGAAAGGATTGCATAACAGTGCCTGTAAAGAACTAAGAGAATCTGAAAATACGAGTATCACGCTTGATTTTAATTTAAAGCTATAGCAATATTTTGTTGCTTGTAAAATGGCTATCATTTCTCCAGTAAAACTGAAGATTCAGGAGGACTTTACATTTTGAACTATTCTCCAATTTTGGTGGTATATTGCGTATCCAGTAGAACCTTTGAGTTCATTTTAGAGGCATCTGTAAAAATATAATGATAACCTGGGAAATTCTTGTCCAACGCAAATACATTTTTATTTGATTCAATAGAAAATTTATTTAATCCTATATCTAATATAACATTGGTTTAAAAGTGCAACCTCAAACGAATTGGAGAAAAAAAGGCAGAGTCACCGACCTATAAATAGGATGTAGTAAAGAATTATATTGTTCATAGCTTTTACTAGGTTAGGTGTTTCTTTATTACGCCAGTATTTTCCTGAATTAATTAAAATATAATGAGAAAGTAAGCGAATTTTAGGATAAGTGGATGTTTGGAAAATTTAAGAGCACGAAAAAAAGCATCCGATAAATATTGTCGTCTAATAAAAGTGGAGGATCACCGTATTCAATCTGCAAGGCATTGATAGGCGACGAATTCATAGCGCCTATAATTAATCTTAAAGACTTGTGTTGAACGATATCTAAAATTATCAATCCTTTTTATTAGCAGGTTCAGAAGAAATGAAGCATAATCTTATCGACTTCTTATAATTGCATTATAAGTTAATTTTAAGGAATATGGATGGGCGCCCGACCATACCCGCACAAAGCTCTTAGAATGTTTATATTTTTTCGCATTTTTGGGTATAAATGATATGAGGCATGCCAGATAAATTATTATCAAGAATTACA
The DNA here is from genome assembly GCA_029286625.1 of Parnassius orleans. Classification (NCBI taxonomy): domain Eukaryota; kingdom Metazoa; phylum Arthropoda; class Insecta; order Lepidoptera; family Papilionidae; genus Parnassius; species Parnassius orleans. The sequence continues at coordinate 17,898 of JAGSMP010000913.1, forward strand.
CCAAGGAATTTAATTTGCTGAATATTTTCGAGCGGATAATTAAAAAGGCGAACCTGTATTTCAGGTAAAACTCTTTTGCAGGAAAAATTACTGTATTACTTTTATTTGGGAAATTTCTAGTCCATGATCATCTAACCACGTGGTCATAGAGAGGAGATCTTGTTCTATCGCGTTAGCACAGGATTCTGTACATTTATCATTTACATAAACTAAGATATCATCAGCATATTGCAAAATTCTACACTTTGAAATGGACTGATCTAAATCTGACGTATAAATATTGTATAATAAAGGACTTAAAACGAAGCCTTGTAGAAGCCCTTTGAAAACCTTTCGAGTATATTTTAAATCATCATCAGTTTTAATATGTATATATCGATCTAGAAATAAATTGATAATCAAATTTGTAAGTTTTTGGATATATTAAGTTTAAACATCTTTGCTCTAAGGATGTCGAGTCTGACATTATCGTAAGCAGAAGCAGAAGAAGTCAGGAAAGCAGCGAGGACCGATTCATTTCTCGAAAATGCTAGTCTAATATCTGTGGTGAAGATTGAAAGACTGTCATATGTGCTTTTACCTTTTCTGAATCCATATCAGTATTTGATAACAATCCATGACTTTCTACATACCATTCAAGACGATTCTTGATCATGTGTTCAAAGGTTTTAATTAGAGTTGAGGATAGAGCAATCAGTCGATAGGAAGAGACGTCGTTAGGGTTTTGTCAGGTTTCAAGGTAGGAATAATTACTTGAGTCCGCCAAGAGTCAGGAACAAAGCCTATGTCAAGCAAAGCGTTAATGATATTTAAATAGTAGGTTAAAATTTGATCGTTACATTTGGCAGTAATGAATAAGGAAGACCGTCTAGACCAGGTGCTGAATCGTGAACGTGAGAAAGGACAAGCTTTAATTCATATAGAGAGAATGGACGTTCTAAGGGATCAAAAATATTCATGGAATACTTTGAGAGCTCCTCTCTCGAAGGAGCAGAAGAGGCAAGTTGTCTAGAAAATAATTTATTGATTGAGGGTAATAGCACCACTGTAAGAACAAGATGAAAAACAACAGCAAAATTTTCTTATATTGCAAACAACTGATGAAGGATTGAAGGAGATATTGAGGAACAAAAGGCATGCCAACTTGTTTGTTTTTGTGCGAAAGTATTTTAGTCACTTCATGTATACGTTGAAGGTATGAATAGTTTTCCGAACTCATGTCTAATTTATATTATTTTTCAGCTTTTTCTATTACGAATGGCCTCAGTACATTCAGAATCCCTGAGGAGGAGGCTTACACTTATTATTTAGAGTTTTAATAGGAATTGATTGTTCTGCTGCATTTATAATTGCGTTTGTAAATGCTTCAACAATTGAAGTTAAATTATTTTCAGAAATAGGAGCGATTTTTGAATTTCATTGTAAAGAATAATATTATACAGGTTCCAGTCTGCTCTGTCTAATTTGTATTTAATACATGGTTTTGTTAATTTCTGCCGATTCTTTGTTTGGAAAAATCAGAATAGGAAAATGATCACTGCCATGAGAGCTATCTAAAACTGTCCAATTTAAAGAGAGGTTAAATCAGGAGTACAAATTGATAAATCTACAGCACTTCTAGACTCATTGGGACGAGAGCGTTTGGTGATTTTACCAGTATTAAGGACATAATGTTAAGCTCGTCAATCATTTCAACTAATAAACTGCCGTATCTATCAAATTATCACCCCATAAATAATGATGGCAATTAAAGTCACCAAGAATTAAAATGGTTTGTGGAAGATGGCTATTAAAGATTTTATTCTGCGAACCGTAATGACAGAAGGGAGGAACATAAATAGAAACGAAAGTAATATTTGAATTCTTCCTGCTACAATATTAAAGTCATATATTTCATCATAAATATCTATAATGGTATAAGCTATATTATTCTTTATAAGCAAAGCACATCCGGCAGAACCATCAGATCTGTCATTTCGAACACAACAAAACCAGGGATTCTGATGTTGGAATCCGTTTTCAGCCATTTTCTAAAATAGCAGCGATACAAATATTGTATTTTTAATAAATAAATTATTTCAGTACGTTTATCTAAAATGCTTCTACAGTTCCATTGACGGATTCTTGAGAGTGAATGTCATGGAGAGTTTTAGGTATAGAATTTAGTGCGAGCAACTTGGGACGGTAACTTTGATGAATACGAAGATATGATTATGTTAATAAGGTAATTTATAATGCTTTCTATAAATTAAAACTACCCTGTGAAGTATCTGGTGAAATGAAGAAACAACCATCTTCTGGTTGCGGAATTGAAAAATCTTCAATAATTTTGATGACTTTTTTGTCGTATCCTATTTGTGTATGGTGACGGAATGATTTAGGAATAAATAATGATTTCTTATAAGAACTTTTATTAGACGAAGCACGGTGTGAGGAAAATGATCCATTGTAGGATTAGTAGAGGCAGAAGAATTTATAGGGTTTTGAGATCAGAACATCAACATATGATTTTGATGAAACTTGGGGATATTTTGTGATGCTTCTAGGTATGAGATTGAATTTTGTGCCATTTCGATTTTAATAGTATTTTGTCTTGTGTGTTCAGGGCATCTAGAATCCGTGGTTGTGGTTACCTGAGCAGAACAAGCAACGAAAGGTCCCATTATCTTTGTCGCAAGAAGAAGAAGAGTGATCATCGTCACATTTTGAGCATCTTGGTTTGGAACGACATAAATCTTTAGTGTGTCAAATCTGCAGCAATGAAAACATTGAATCGTTGGAAGCTTATAAATTTCAACAGTGATGGAAGAATAGCAAAATAAACCCTCGAGGAAGAATTTGACCGTCAAATGTGATTACTTTCAGAGCTTTCATATCTGACTTTGTCTTCGTTGCGTACTCGGTAATTTAATCTTCTTACTTTTAATACAGGTATGGTGTTTGGATACGTAGATAATTCAAAATAATCTCTTCTGGTGTCGAATCTTTTAGTACACCTTTATAACACCATACAAGATACGTGGAAGGATGGGATAAACGTTTTGTATTTATCATTGACAGAAAGATTTTCTAAAAATAGATTTGTATCAATAAATTTAGAGAATTCAATCGTTATTCTATTCCTCCCGATACGTTTTAGGCCTCCATTAACTATATTTTGAATATTTAATTTTTTCAAAAGTGACCAAATGAAATAGCAATTAAAGTTTTACCAGAATTAAGAGCATCTTCTTTTACTTGAACATGGACGATAAAAGGACCTGAATCTTTAGAATTATAAGGGCGAAGAGATTGAAATCTTTGTGAATCTATTTTGCATTATCGCTATTTATATGTGTTAAGAGATTTACAAGAGATTTGACTATAGGCAGAATTTAATGTTTGTGGTGAGGAATGTCAGATGATTGTGAAAGAGGTTTCAGATGATTGAGTACAAGCAATATTGGATGATAAAGACATGGGAGATACACAAACACTTTGTCCTGATATGTTGCCTTGGTTAGAGTTAGCTCCCATAATTTTAATTTTAGAAGTTAAAATATTACCAGTATCGCAGTCCGATTCTGAGAATGAAATTGGTGGAAAAACTGAAATTTTCTATTGAAGTCAACCGATTAGCATGTTCTTCTTTCTTCCTTTCCTTCGTTTTATGTTTCCTTTTATTTTTAATGAAATAATTTTGAAGTTGTCATCAAAAATTTCTTGAGATAATGACTGCCATGTTTTTTAAATGAACCTTCTAAGTCATTTTGAATTTCAACATAAGCAGCTGGAGAGGAAATAATGTTAGGATCAGAACAATTCGGATCCGGTGGCTTAGGCGGAATAGATGGATTAGACATGGCGACTACGAGAGTCTAACGCTACGTTAGACTATTTTGTAATACTAAGAAATTGTCGCTAAATGAGTGATAATATGAAAATACAGATAAATATTATTAATATATACTATAATAAATTAGGAATGTAATCAGAATATTAAAAGAAAACTTAAAATAATTAATATGACACCAAAACACGTAAAACCGTTATTGACGTTCAGTTGCCAGTCCACACAGTAATTTATATGCGTCATAAACAGGGAATCCATTAGACGGCGGGATCGCGTAACCACTACTCTGCCTTTCATTCACATCACAGTGCTGCCATTTTGGCAATGTTACTCACAAATAGGGAGATTTTGTTTGTGAAGCGTCCGTCAGTAATTCTAGGCCACTTTATTCACATGTTATTAGGATAGGATAACTAAAGCAAATAAAACAAATAGGTAATATTAATAACATATATTAAAACATTTATTTAATGAAACTAATTTTACGGATTATATCGCGTTTAATTTTACTTTTTAATTCCCGACGTTTCGGGTGCTTTACAGCACCCATGGTCACAGGGGGACTGAGGTGTTTGACGTCCCAATGTCATAGTTAGCCCGGCTACCTTCAGTTTTTAATATTAATTTTGGTTCGATCTACGCAGAACCGCCTTGTTGTCTGACGAAGAGTGCGCATGGTGCGCACTATTCATCAGACAACAAGGCGTCAACTCTTCTCCGACAGATTTTGTTTTAACTAGAGCACTGAGTTTGCTTGCACTGCAATTTATGTACATATATTTTTATTCTTAAATACAAATCGAAATATTAAGATACTTAATATTAGGTTAATTAGTAAAATTGTATGATAAGTGTTGAACAGTGATTTGAACTGATCTTACAATAAGGTATTTGTAATGTGTGTTATATGTGTAATGATGAAATAATTGAGAATTTAAAGTTTTAGATGGAATATTTGTGATATAATATAATTCTTATTGAAATAAATCTATTCTTTAATCCATTAAACCTATTAGCGGCCGTTATTGATCTCGAACAAAAGATTTTCAATTTTGTTCATAATGTTATATCACCTATACCATCTTCAGCAAAGTAAAATACAAATGTAAACAAAACAAATGACTCTCAAAAACAACGACAAATAATGTGTGTGTCAGTGATTAGTTCAGAGTTGTGTACCGCCAGCAACGCAAAGTCAGGAATTTTCATTTCGAAAAACCCAAAATTAGGGGCTTTTTAGGTGCTAATTAGGTACCAAGTTTAAAATTAGTTGCTCTAAAATTTTGACCGCAACGCACGATTAAAATTTGCGTTGCAAAAAGTATCGCTAGCAACGCAATAACGTTATTAGATATACGATAAATATTAATAGCAAGGAATTAAGTGCTAATTAGGTGCTGAGCGATTATCGAAACCCGATACAGATTAAGATATTATTCTGGGAATTATATGGTCCATCATTACCTTACCGTAAGGTATGAACGGCATTTTATGTTCTTTATCAGTGCCTAAAAATTAAGTGCTAATTAGGTGCTGAAAGATTATTGAGGTCGCATGTAAATGACGGTAATATTCTGGTAATTATCGGGTTTAAGATCATTACCTTACTATAAGGTATGAACGGCATTTTGGTTTTCAGATTTAACATAATCTATAATATTATATAATATAATTTTGACCAAATAAATGTTACAATTTTTTTTTTAGACATGTGAAGCCTAAACTTTAGTAACTAAATCAAAATAATATTTTCTTTCCAGTAAAATTGCTTCATGATAAATATCGCCATCTACATCTTTCTATTGTTTTAATCATTTCATCGAACCAAAAGCGATGGACTCTTAGGTGGTACATATAAATGACACTAGATGGCCTAAACACAAAAAATTAACTTATTTTAGTTTTTTTATTTAAAATAAATTAAATAAATAATGATATTGAATAAAGTTATTATGTTCGTCCAATCCATTCATAACAATTCACGATTTAATAACTTACCGACCAATTTATATTAAAGTTTGTTCAAACATAAACAAATACGACAAATACGTTATTTTACCGTTCATAAATTGATTACATAATCTGAACTTCAACGTAAACTGTGTTAGGGTTTATATTTGAAATCTTGAAATATTATTAAATAAATAATTAATTGACAGTTTTCGTATCTCTTAAACATGCCACGAAAGACAAAATAGTTTTGTAAGTTGTAATTTGTTAGTAACTTTCATGATTATCTTAGTCACATACAAATTACTAACTTCTCTACAGATGAATCATCAATACCTTTTAAAGTGTCCGTTCAAACGAACGAATCATTCACGATTGATACATGTCTATTTCATTCTCCATTTGTTGTTTTACAACGCAGTGCGTGCAATTTTTTACGATTTATTTTAATTTATCTTTTATCTTAATATAAAACCAAATCAGGTTAATTACCCACTTATAACTCAAGAACGACTGGACCGATTTCAATCAATTTTCAAACCCGAGCATAGCCCTCTCCATAGCTCGCTGAGCGACAGAGCTTCCTCATCCGGCCAGCAGTGAAGGACCACGTCTCAGTTCCATAGGTCATCACTGGCAACACACTGGTTGTACAGTCTCGTTTTCAAGTTTTGAGGTATAACCTGACAAGAAGATGTGCTGTAATTTCCCGAACGCTGCCTAACTGAGTTGAATCCGTCGATTGACCTCTCGGTCGAAGTTGGACTTACCTAGTCGAACTATTTGTCCCAGGTAAACATACTCGTCAACAACTTCGAGCTTAGTGCTCCCAACAACTACCGGCGGGCTTGACGAAAGACATTACGCATGATCTTTGTTTTGTCCATGTACATCTTAAAACCTATCCATTGGGAGACACTATTGGTCATTGAGCATAATGCTTAGGTCCTCAGCGATTCTGCCAAAGGACTATATCGTCGGCAAATCGAAGGTGAGTGATGTACTCGTCATTGATTAATGCCGTATCCTTTCCAGTCAGTAGCTTGAAAACATCTTCCAATGCAGCGGTGAAGAGTTTCGGGGATATAACGTCACCTTGTCTTACACCTCTCTACAGTTTGATAGATTTCGTACTCTGATTCTGTACTCGGATAGCCATCGTAGCCCTACTGTACAAACACTTCAGCACATCGATATACCGACAGTCACCTTGGCACTGCTGAAGGGACTGTAGCACCCCCAAATTTCGACGGAATCAAAGGCTTTCTCATAGTCCACATACGGAAGGCAAAGTGGCAGATTGTACTCTTCTGACTTCTGTACAATTTACCGAAGGGTGTGTATGTGGTCTATGGTACTAAACCTCTTCGGCTCAGCTTGTTCGGGAGGCTGGAGTCGTCGAGTCTGCGTGCGAGACGATTCGTAATGACTCTCGTAAGCGGCACGTAGACACGGCTCAGAAGGAAATCGGTCTGTAGTTCTTCAAAAGAGCGTTATCGCCGATACCGAGGTTTTGATGAAATTTTTTTTGTGTATTTGAATGGGACCCTAGATGGTTTATATTCACATTTGGACCCGGTAGGTGGCACTGTTGTCAAAATCACCCGTGCGAAGCCAGGGCGGATCGCTAGTATTGAATAAAATTATTCTTCTATTTTGATTTTAAAATTTTTAGAAAATCATTTATTTTTATTTATTATTTTAGAACAAAATAATCATTATTGCCAATATTATATTTTTTTCTTTTTTGCATCAAAGTGCGTTCAATTAATAGTAAATAATTTTAAGTACCTATGTAAGTATTTTTACCGAAACAGATAAAAATCGAATCTCGATTTTTAAGTGTTTGAGATTATTTATGCTATGGCATGAACATGAAGTAAGTAGGACCTGCCACTGTTGATGCTTTGTGCAGTTGTACGGGCTGTTACCCGCACTTTTTTCGGGTAGCTAGCGTTTACAGTGACCTTATACGGATGTTGTTCGAATGTCATCAACTAAAGAACATTAATTTATTACGGGCCATCAAAGTCCACTGCTGAACAAAGCCCTCCCCCATATCCTTATGGAGGGATTTTAGGGATTTTCGATAGTTGCCACGCTCGGCTGGTTGACTATCTCAGTTTTTTAACATTTTCAGGTACCTATTACCAAGAAAATGCTGCTGCCTATCTTTTGTTTTAGTTTCCCTTTGTCGCCTTTTATGACACCCACGGAATGATATGGGTAGGTGATTATCTTGCCGCCAATATACGGCGGCTAATGTGTCTTCTATTATTATAATATTTTATATAAACTTGGTCCTTTTAAATAAGAAAATTAATATATTTAGGAAATAAAGTAATAACATTCCATAATAAATTAAATCAAATCTTTCACAATAATGTAAATAAATAAAACAACTTCAAAGTTATTTGCAAAATAAGTAAGCATATGTTACAAAATGCTGGCCTTTACAATTTACAAAATTATAGCGTAGCATGTCTCTGTAACAAGAGAATTGCGGAAACACAATGTTTAGAGGCGGCAAGGATATCCTATCCATCCATTACAACCTATGAAAGTACAACCGCTGAACATAGGCCTCCCCATGTATTCAGGGATTTTACCTCAGTTGCCACGCTTGGCAGGCGGGTTGGTTAGAATATCTAATGCATACGTTGAAGTATCTATATATTTTATTAGTTATCAATAATCATTAGCGACCAAACTTAACTTGCGCGTGCAATATGATATGATTGGTGATTTCGTATTTCATGGTAGCTAAATGCACAAGTGTGTGTCAATAACAACGGAAACGGAGCGCGCGGGTTCGAATCTCGCAATGTTGTTTAAACCTTTTTTAAACTATTTAAAACTTTTATAAATAATTTAAATGAAAAAAAAAATATGTATATTAACATATTTTTTTATGTACATAACTGGTTTCTCGGAAACTAGCCTCACGTTCTATTTGGGTAAAATTTAGTACTTAGATAATAATTTACTTTAGCTACAAATTTACGTTTAATGCACACCTATCCCGCAAATTATTAATATTTATCCTATATCTAATAACTTTATTGCGTTGCTAGCGACACGTTTCGCTAGCAACGCAAAGAAATATACCGTCCATAGACACTTGACCATGCAGTTTAAATCATATAGAAATGATAATATGCAATTATTAGAATGAACTGGGTAAAGAATTGATTTAAAAAGTCCGGATTTTAAAATATAAAGGTTTTATTTTCACAAATACAGTTTTTAACAATAATTTTACTGAATAAAACTATTTTACGGATTTTATCGCGTTTAATCGACGTTTCGGGTGCTTTACAGCACCCATGGTCACTGAGGACTGAGGTGTTTGACGTCCTAATGTCATAGTTAGCCCGCTACCTTCAGTTTTTTGAATATTAATTTTTGGCGATCACATGAATGATTGGTTTTAATGGATCTTTTGTTTGTCCTATGTAAGAGAGACCATTCACAATCAACAAAACATACACTCCTGCATCTTGTAGAGGATATTACACTGACGGATGGTCAAAATTGACTAATCTTCTTCGTCGGCTTGAAGTATGTTTTAATAGAAGCTCGCTTCAAAATATAGCCAGCCTTGTCTGTGACTCCTCTGACATAGGGTAGTACAGCAGGCACACGCTCGACTGTGTGCTTCACTCGGTCACTGTGACGTGGCGCGGGACCAAGCTTTTTTTTTTTTTATAGGATCGGGTGACAAACGAGCACACAGTCCACCTGATGGTAAGTGGTTGCTGTGACCCATAGACATCATCTATCTTCAATAAAGAATCAAAATGCAGATCGTTGTCACCCGTGAGGACTAAGATGGAATGCCTCTTTTCAGTAAAGGTCTCCGGTTCTCTACACTCACCACGAAACACAGCAGCGTTAAGCTGCTATTACGCTGGTATTCTGTGAGCGTGGTCCTTCCCAGTCGAGCCGACCCATTCATGCTACAACTATACCAGTAATACAGCTGCAGCATGGCTCTACCACGTTAAAAAGCTTGTGTCTTGCAATATTCACCATCTGCTGGAGACAAAGTACATGAACCTGATAACCACAGCGTTCTAAAAGTGGCAATGAATCCTAAAGCCTCTATCTAGGATGAATACATCTCCAAATTCAAAATATTGCCTTAATGAACTGGATTCATCACCAAATTCATTATTTATAATATCCGCATCTGAGGTTGTTGCAGGATAAGGGCCCAGAATATCTATGATGTAAGCATCACTACACACAAAAAGGAAAGGCTTTATAAGATTGTGATATTTATGTAATGAGTAAGTTTTTTTCTGATACAAATAATTGGAACTCTTTCTATGTAAATATATGTACCATCATAATTATGACAGCCTCTATCTTCTCCCCATAAAGTCCATTTGGAATAAGGAGATTTCTTTGAGCTATTTCTGCTCGGGATATATGATTTATGCCTACATTTATAGAACAAAATCCTGATTTAATATTTCATGAGCCATATTCATGAGCCGCTCTAATGTGCTTCTTGGTACTTGCAAAATGCCGACAGGCGTTCGTCACTATCTCCTGTTCTTAATTTCATCAAATATGCAGCAAGTGCAAAGAACCCTATGTTTATTTGATAGTCTCGGAGGACAGACAGAATTTGTTCATATTGTGCCTTTGATAAGCCTAGATAATAATGTACAGTATGCTCAGGCATACTGTGAATATTCAAAGTCTATATGATGATGCATATCTTTCAATAATGTTGCAAAATCTTCAATTTGCTACTAAATGTTTTAATAGGATTATATATTGATTCTAAAGTAAATCCCAAGAATTGCTATTTAAATGGTAGTTACAGATTCTACATTCTGGGTACATAGTAATTGTAGTCGCAAAAAGACGTACCCGCAATGCTGATGGAACAATGAGTCGATTGGAATCGTTACAACCAGGAAAAAACATTGATTTTGTGTTAGTGGTGCTCTTACATAATGGGGAGCAGTATACTGTGTGATATATGATCTAAGCTTTGTTGTTCTGGATGCAATACATTACCAATACTAGATGAATCAGATGGTTCCCGTTCTGCAGTTGAGCGTGATACTGCTCTATCAGTCCTTCGCCAGCAATTATGACACACTCGAGATGATGATGGCAACTGAAACAATATTAAACAAAGAATGACGCCAAAGTAAACAAAATAAAAATAAAATAGATTTGTTTACTTTAACTCAAATATAAATAAAATGTTTATCAAGTAAAACAATACTGCACAACGGCAGACTTAGTGCATTATATAATTTAATAATTAGGACTGAGGACTACCAGTAGTCCAAAAACAATGAAAAATCAACTGTATCATTTCTCGGTAGTTGATAAAAATGGGCAGTTAACCCCGCAACTACCTGGTGTTAGCTGGCTTATCTTATCACCATGGTATAAATAAACTAGAATGATTGTCAAATATAGCGTGTGCAGATGTGAAAAAATAAAATAACTTCTGGGGTTGATATGCAAACAGAGTAAAAATATGTATCACTATGAGATATCTGCACCACACTTAATAAATTATAACCTTACCACTTGAACACTTACCTCACATGGTGCAATCTGATGGGCAATCTCATTCCTTATGAGTTCCTCACATGGAGAATCGGACCCGAACAATGTGTGTGATCTTATTCTCAAAAGTGACTTGCCACAGCTGATGCATACATGTCCATGACTAACAATTGGTGCATTTTGCTGTTCACTAGTTGGATGTCGTATTTGATTCCAGGCTGCAGTCCAACACAGGTGGCACACTACACTGTCACTCGAAACTTGTACCTAATAAAAGCCATAATTATTATATTGATATTATTTTAAGTCAACTCAGTTAAAAGCATTTCTCAGAGGAAGACATGACACATGGTGACATGGTTCAACTATTACCTGCTGTGGTCGAACCCATTGTTGTATAAGATGTCGCACTTCTGCAATTTCAACAAATGTCTTCGTATTTTCGTGACATTTAAACCACAATTGACACAGCGTAAATGTCCTCTTGAATAAGTTACTGAGCGCTGGGAAGAACTCTGGCCGGTGTAAGCTGGGGTCATCGTTAACAGTGGATAACGAGTCCAAGTTCGTGCAGGGGTATCGTGAGAAGCGGAAGCGGGATCCATGTTCAGGCCGTGGTCAGTAGGGTGCGAAGAATTGTCGAGTCCATTTAGAAAGCTAATTCGTTACTTAGATAACAAATCCAAGAAAACAAACAAAATAACACAAACGCAAACGAATTCGATTTGTGACTATTTAGTTGTGATTTCACATGACACGACACCTATCCGTCAGATTCGATGTTGCCATAACAGAGATAAATGGATAAATCGATATCGATTTTTATTCGATTTATAATTTCATTAAAAGAATAATCTTTGAGGCGCTTTAAGTTCTGCACGCCTTTAAAAAAATGTTTTAAATGCTATTTTAAATGTATTTTTAAGAACAGATAAGAATAAAGCCGGATTTACATTTGTCTGACGTGTTGTGTTGTGACGCATCAGAATGGTATCGGTTTCATACATTTAGTATGGTGAGATTTATATTTGTGTGTCGCGATCTGTTGTGATGGCTTCTGATGCGACGTACTATACTGCTTTATTTAATTAAACCGTGTTCTACCTTGTGTAATAGCTTGCATTTGCCATGGAACTTGTCCCTGGGGACTTACAAAATATGTTTTATATGCTTCACGAACTTGAATAGCTTCTTGAGATGGATTTCTATTTAACGGTTCGATATCTACTAAGCCATTACCGTCGCTTTCATATACCTCGCTTTCATCCATCAAAGTTTCTTGTGTTTCCTGTGTGTCTTGGGTCAAAAAGTTATGAAGGCAGCAGGCAGCAAGTACGATCTTGTCCGCCATGTTTGGTTGTACTTGTAAAGGTCCCTGAAACACTAAATCTAGCTCGTAATATTCCAAATGCATTTTCTACAGTACGGCGAGCACGTGATAAGCGATAATTAAATATTTTATTTGGGTTATTGTTAACTAATTTAGCTTTACTGTACGGTTTTAATAAATACGTTTTCAGTGGGAATGCCGCGTCTGCCACAATAGTGTAGGGTAAAGGTTCTGTATTTTGGTTTATAGGTTTATTCGGTGGCACATTTAATTGACTGCTTTCAAACATTTTTCCCATTAACGACTCTTGGTAAATGCCACCATCACTATTTCGGCCATACGCTCCTACATCTACCATAATAAATCTGTAATGCGCATCAACAAGTGCAAGCAGTACAATAGAGTGCTCATTTTTATAATTATAAAAGTGGATCCTGCATTTATTGGACATATTATAGAAATATGTTTTCCATCCAATGCTCCAATACAATTCGGAAAATGCCATACATTTTCGAATCCTTTCATAATCTCTCTCCACATTTGTTCTGTAGGCTTGGGCATTACAATAGGGGCCAAATTCTTCCAAATTGCGTTACATACTTGTTCTACTATGATCTTTACTGTAGCAAACCCCATACGGTAATTGAGCCCCAATGATCGAAAAGAATTTCCAGTTGCCATAAATCTGTAATATAAAAACACAGATAATTTATTTTGTATATATGGTAGAGCCATGCTGCAGCTATATTAGTAGTATAGTTGTAGCACGAATGGGTCGGCTCGACCGGGGAAGGACCACGCTCTCACAGAATACCAGCGTAAAATGGCAGCTTGACACTGCTGTGTTTCGTATGGTGAGTGTAGAGAACCGGAGACCCATTTTACTGGAAAACAGGCATTCCATCTTAGTCCTCACGGGTGACGACGCATCTGCATTTTGATTCTTTATTGAGGATAAATGTAGATGTCTATAGGTCACAACAACCACTTACCATCAGGTGGACTGTGTGCTCGTTTGTCACCCTGTCCTATAAAAAAAAACGTCAACGCATTGAAACGCCGTAAAATAAAAAAGTGGGCAAGCCGCTCAATTTATCCGCCATGGAAATATGAAGAACAAATGAGTTTTACAGCCATTTATGGAATCAAGGTCGACAACAACAAATCTTTCATCACCTCCTGAATCTCCAGAATTTCACTCAGAAAGTACTCAATCAGACAATTCTCGTCCAGCAACACCACATACTGGTAGTTCCTCGCACTCCCAACAGCCTGTTAGAAAACCAAACTTACAGGATCTATATGATATGATGAAGTCTTCGCACGATTTGAGAATCCATAAGCATCATTCAAAGCAGCAGCAGGATAATATGACGGATGAAACAGACTTGTTTTTCTGAGCATGAGCAAAGCAGTTAAAAACTTCGAAACTAGATCAGACCAAAATAAATTGGATTTGCACACTGCTGTATCACAAGCTGAAATAAGAAACTTCAGACACAAGCACAAATTCTTAGAACACCAATTAATGTGACTCACCAGATAGTTACTCAGCCACAACAACCGCTGCCACTCCAGCTACCCATTCAACCATCCACATCCATGACGACATTTCCAGCAGTCCCAGCTACAACTCTCGACAACATCAACTCTCAACAATCGGCCTCAACACTTTATAATTTTGAAGAAGATAACATCTCATCATATTATAGCAATGCAGACTTTTCTGATGATAACTGATTACCTGTCTTTACTAATAATGTTAAAAAAAAAAAAAAATCCTTACCTTAAACACACAGCAAGTCTTTCTTTTGTCCCTATAGGTTTACGAAACTTCGTATGTATTTTTTATGTCCACCTTCAATCAATGAATGAACTTCCTCGAACTGTGCCTTGGACATTCTAAAATACTGATGAAATCTTTGAGCATCGTTCTCAATCTCTTTAACGAGACAGTGAAACTCGCCTTTAGACTCTCTTTTATTATTCACTGGATGAACCCAATATCTTCTTCTCTTTATTTCTTTTTTATAAGAGTTGCCAGCACCAAAAATTCAATATCTTCTTCATACTCTGAATCAGAGTCGGATGATTCATGGGAAAACATTGTAAACGTATGAACTCTCCGAGAGCTATGACTGTATTGATTCAAAATATCGTCAGAGGCCGTCAGAACACAACATAAAGATGTGAACACTAGCCATCACGTCAGAGCCCGTCACGACACAACACGTCAGGCAAATATAAATCCGCCTTAACAGTTAAATTGTGCAGTAGCGTTTTTGTTATGTAAAGAATTCATGGTAAATCAACTAGCAATTCGCTTGTTTAATTATCTTAACATTATAATAATCATCGAAAAATAATATTAGCATTATAATAATGACACCAAAAATCGATCGAAAAAGGAATCGATTTTTACCGAGATATGTAATTGGCAACACTTTTTATTTTATCCCAAACTAATGAATTACGGATTTACCTAATTTCATTTTATCTTTTCAGTACTTCTTTTTGTGCAAACATGTTGCAATCTTTTTGGATAAATGAATACCGCGATTAATAACCATAAAAAGATGTATTTTTTAACAAATGCAAATTATTGGGCGTCTCATGGCCGAAATGGGCATTCCCTTTCAACAGTTCGTTGCGGTGAACATTTTAAAGCACCTAATTTTTAAATGTGGCACCTAATTAGCACTTAATTTTTAGGCACTGATAAAGAACACAAAATGCCGTTCATACCTTATGGTAAAGTAATGGTGGTCGTGGACCCTATAATTCCCAGAATAATATCTTAATCTGTATCGGGTTTCTATAATCGCTCAGCACTTAATTAGCACTTAATTCCTTGCTATTAATATTTATCGTATATCTAATAACTTTATTGCGTTGCTAGCGACACGTTTCGCTAGCAACACAAATTTCAACAGTTCGTTGCGGTGAAAATTTTAGAGCACCTAATTTTTAAACTTGGCACCTAATTAGCACCTAAAAAGCCCCTAATTTTGGGTTTCTCTAAATGAAAATTCCTGACTTTGCGTTGCTGGCGGTACACAACTTTAGTTCAGCTTCTTTTACATATAACAAATTTATAGGTAAAGATAACATACGCTACTATTCAGTCTCTGGTTTTAGTATTTAATTCCTTAGCCCATTTGTATGACAGCTAGGTACTACCAGTTTCTGTAACTGGCACAACACAATATTTTAAAAACTTAAAATCTACCGCAAATGTGCTTGGTAGTTTCATAACTACATTATCAATTTGATACCCATTTTTAGTAATTTTAACTTCCTCCTGGAAAAATATCACATATTCTCAATATTATTTAGTATTCAATAAAAAATATAACAGTATGTTATTACATGATAACTATAACTTTTATATTAATTCTTATCACTAGTACTAGTGTTTAGTTAGCAAGGCGATGAAAATTAAAGGCGCACCGTATTTGGGTGTTCCATCACTAAATCATCACGCTCAGGTCCTTCTATGTTTGCAGCATCCTCTATGATGTCTTTTAAATTCCCTTTTATCTATCATAATCCATCATATTATAATTTACACACTTTAGTTAACACATTCATTGTCCGATTTTCAGACACAATAGTAAGACAATACCAATGACCTGCATGTAGTGCACGGGACAGCGAAAGGGTTAAATTGTGGTCAAAAGCAAGTCCATCTACTACATAAAAAACACAGTTAGAAGATTTAAAATACGACCATATTTATGCATACAAACCTTTATTGTATAATTGCATTTATCGTAATGTTGGGACAGCATTACGAAACAATTCAGTTCTTGTCCTTTTTCGGACTGATAAATTATTTTCAAAGTGCCTGGAGCAAAGTCGAGAGTATTTAGTAGGCTCCCAATTCTTCTAACGGGTTGCTAAAACCCATTTGTTTTTATTTCCGAATCAATTGGGAAACTGACAAATAAAAAAACATCAAGATGAATAAATTTAAATGACATAATAAGCACAGGTATATTAACGCAATGGTAAATATGTAGTATAATACATTAGGTACTCTCGCCGTAATTGTAAGCGATGAGATTGTACCTCGGGTAATTATAAACTTTATTAAACATAGGTTTGAGGTTATAATAACGCTAATAATGGTAATATCATGATAATTTATAGCAAAAAATTACTGTGAACATCGCTTTAATTAATACTTCCTTGTAAATCGTGATTCAGAAAGTTATTTTAATATATATTCATGAAATAAGTTTACTTACGTGTGAAATGTAACTAATGCCTTCAATTTTTCGTTAATTGCGGGTTTTACAGCCCATAACACTGCACAAAACCATGATATGGTATAAAATCAAATAATTTTCTAACATAAAACGTTTGTTTGCAAATAAATATTATTATCGAGTTTTATTTGCAAATAAATATTTAAACAAAATAATAAACATTGAAACACTCCATGTCAGTTGCAGTGTCTGCCACTAAATTTAATGCCAAACAACTTGTTAGGTGGTACTGGAATAAGGACAATAATATAGTATCTCTTTCTTACAAGTGCTAATGTGATATATGCGTCCTTTGTTTTGTGAATGAAACAAAACATATCACGCTGTCTATTGGATTCTCTGTCTACGATAAATGTAAGCATCATATTAGTCGGTGAATCTATGTTTCTACTTCTAGATCGGGGAATTCACTAGACAAATGCTGGGCATGTCTGCAGACATGCCTGCCGGACTTCGCTACTATAGGTCTGTGCAGTTTAATGGTGTAGGACCGTCGCAGTCAGTCTGGCAGATTTGCCTGTTGAACGTCCGCGCGATCTCATTTTGTCTAAGCGGTACAGACATGCCCGTAACTGCGGGCTGTCTGTTCACTGAACAAGACAGACGGCCCTTACGGCTAAGACGGGCTTTATTATTATTTAACGAACTTTCGAGATTTTTAGTTTGCAATGACTTTTAATGATAATAAAATATTCTTTTTATGAGATAAGGGTGACAAGCAAGCACACAGTCCACCTGATGGTAAGTGGTTGCTATGGCCCATAGACATCTACATCCATCCTCGTGAGAATAAAAATGCAGATGCGTTGTCACCCGTGAGGGCTAAGATGGAATGCCTCTTTTCCAGTAAAGGTTCTCGATTCTCTACACTCACCAAACGAAACACAGCAACAGCAGCATTAAGCTGTTATTGCTGGTATTCAGGAAGCTTTGTGGCATTCTTGGGAGGCCTATGTTCAGCAGTGGACTTGTGAAGGGCTGTAATGATGATGATGATGATGATTCTGTGAGAGCGTGGTCCTTCCCCGGTCGAGCCGACCCATTCGTGCTTCAACTATACTATTAATATAGCTGTAGCATGGCTCTACCACGTCTAACTATTCTATATTCTGGGACGAGAATAAAATATTCTGAGAAGAGAGAGTCTATCAGATGTAATAAAAATTCAAACGAATCTATATCCATGCGCCTGTAACTATGCAGGTCTCGTAGTTCATCAACTTCTAATTCTTTAAGTAAATTGATATCATCATCATCATCATCATTACAGCCCTTCACAAGTCCACTGCTGAACATAGGCCTCCCCCAAGGAATGCCACAAAGCACGGTCCTGAGCCACCTGCATCCATCGACTTCCTGCATGTCTTACCAGGTCGTCACTCCATCTAGTGGGGGGACGCCCTACACCACTTCGTCGCCGTTGGAGCCGCCACTCGAGAACCTTTTTCCCCATCGGTTGTCGGTTCTTCGAGCTATATGCCGCCCCATTGCCACTTCAGCTCATTTCTAAGTTTATCACGCAGAGAAACTCGAGCATAGCCCTCTCCATAGCTCGCTGAGCAACCCTTGCTTCATTCCATCCGGCCAGCAGTCACGTCTCAGTTCCATAGGTCATCACTGGCAACACGCACTGGTTGTACAGTCTCGTTTTCAAGTTTTTAGGTATACCTGACGAGAAGATGTGCCGTAATTTCCTGAACGCTGCCCAACCGAGTTGAATCCGTCGATTGACCTCTCGGTCGAAGTTGGACTTACCTATTTGGACTATTTGTCCCAGGTAAACATACTCGTCAACAACTTCGAGCTTAGTGCTCCCAACTACCACCGGCATAGGTGTGACATGGACATGAAACATAATCTTTGTTTTGTCCATGTTCATCTGAACCTATTCGTTGGGAGACACAATTGAGGTCATTGAGCATAGTGCTTAGGTCCTCCAGCGATTCTGCCATAAGGACTATATCGTCAGCAAATCGAAGGTGAGTGATGTATTCGCCATTGATGTTAATACCGTATCCTTTCCAGTCCAGTAGCTTGAAAACGTCTTCCAATGCAGTGGTGAAGAGTTTGGGGGATGTAACGTCACCCTGTCTTACACCTCTCTGCAGTTGGATAGGTTTCGTACTCTGATTCTGTACTCGAATAGCCATCGTAGCCTTACTGTGCAAACACTTCAGCACTTCGATATACCGACAGTCAACTTGGCACCGCTGAAGGGACTGTAGCACCGCCCAAATTTCGACGGAATCAAAGGCTTTCTCATAATCCACATACGCAAGGCAAAAGGCAGATTGTACTCTTCGGTCTTCTGCACAATTTGCCGAAGGGTGTGTATGTGGTCTATGGTACTAAAGCCTTTTCGGAAACCGGCTTGTTCGGGAGGCTGGAAGTCGTAGAGTCTGCGTGCGAGACGATTCGTAATGACTTTCGAAAACAGCACGTAGACGCGGCTCAGGAGGGAAATCGGTCTGTAGTTCTAACAGACCACCCCACTTCTGCTCCACGCCTCCGGAGTAGTACCACCATGGAGGACGGAATTAAAGAGCTTCTGAAGGACTTCAAGTACCGGTTTTCCACCCGCTTTCAGAAGCTCCGCTGTAATTCCATCCTCACCTGGGGCCCTGCCGTTTTAAGGTGCTGGAGCCATTCTAATCTCGCTCAGACTGACGTCCGGATATCTTCGGAATAGTGTCGGACAAGACTCACTCTTGGATCGTTACTCACATTTGCGTGTGGCTCCAACGATGACGTGTACAGCTGCCCATAGAACCTCAATCTCCTCAAAATCTCATGTCCAGGAAACGATGCTGCCACACTCGGTCTTCAGCTTTGACAGTTCTCTTTCTGGCAGACAGATCTCTAGCAAACTTTGGAGCCCTGGTCCCGCTCAATCGCTTCTTCAATACAAGCTGTGAAGTTGCGTAAGTCCCGCCGCATGCATTTGGAGATCTGTCTATTCAGTTGCCTGTATGCTGTCAAATCTGTTGAAGACTGCAGCTTCATTTCCCGTCTAACAGCCATGAGATTAAGAGTGTGATCGGAGAGTTTTTGTGTTCATCTGCGGCGTGTCTTGCAGAACTTAGCTCCGACCGCATGGATAGTTTCCACGAGCTAATCATTTATATCCTACACTTCATTGCAGTCTACTAGGCACTGAAAACGGTTTTGTAACTCGAGCTGAAAGGTTTCGGGACTTTGGACTAGAGCACGAGGGGGACGGAGCGTTGACTTCATAAGACGAGACCTCTCCAATTTAACGTTTAGGTTCAGTGTGGCTCTAACCATTCGGTGATCGCTGCCGGTTTTCACCCTCGCGATCACTGAGACATCACTGAACAGTTGTTGTCTGGTCGTCATAATGAAGTCAATCTCATTTTTTGTCGAACCGTCGGGCTCGACCAGGTCCACTTCCTGTGGGGCCGCTTCTGGAAGCGAGTTCATCATAGAGTCCCTCTTTCTCCATGAACTCAGCCAGCTGCTGGCCCCTTGGGTTCCGTTGCCCTATTCCGAATTTCCCTACTTTCAGCTCACCGTTCTCTCTTGTGCCTAGTTTTGCGTTGAAGTCTCCCATTAACACCGTATAGTGGGTTTTGGAGGAATGCATGGCTCTAGAGATATCCTCATACATTTCCACCTCCTCATCGGGTGTGCCGGATTGGTGCGTAAACCTGTATGACCTTCAGCGAATACCGTTTGGTGATTCTGAGTATAAGGTACGCAACCCTCGTCACACTCCCAATCTTTAACGTTGTTAATGAGAGACTTGTGGACGATAAATCCGACACTCCTTGGGACAGATGGTCGCCCTGCCGGTGATAGAACAAGTTGCCGGATTCGAGGATTACCGTGTCCTCCCCTCTCTTCGGACCTCGGATAATCCTATAATATTCAGCGCTTGTCTATCTCTTCTTCCAGCTCCAGGATCTTCTCGTCAGTCCTCAGGGTGCGTGCGTTGGTTTGCCAGGTCGAGTCGTCGTAGGTGGCAACAGAACCTCCACCGGAGATTCTTAGCATCCCCTGCCCCGCCGTTACCATGGTCGCCACCGTAGCCAGGAATAGCGTGGCCGCCGGGGACTGGGGGCCGTTTCTTCGTAACTTTATTCATTGGGGGGTATATTGCCATAGTTGCTACGTTTGGCGAGCGGGTTGGCAACCGCAGTTTTTTTTATATTGATATTGCTGTTATCAGGAAGATGCTGCTGCCCATCTCCTGCCTGTTTCCCACTGTCGCCTCTTACGACACCCACGGGAATATATGGGGTAGTGGATATTCTTAACCGCCACTACACGGCAGTAAATTGATATAGCTAAACATAATTCTATTTTTTATACCATTCTTTGCACCAAATTCTTTTCTGTTCTGTATTAACGCAGCACCAGCTACTATTGCAATTTTTCGTCGTTTCGTTGTCATCTTAATGTGCACGCACAACTAATTACGTAACCGGTCTAAAAACAAACTGATGAGTCTGTGTAGTGTATTGCAGCCACAGAACACAATTACTCTCTACCGAGAGATTGTGGCCATAGATATGCTAAATTGCGGCGACAGACATGTCCGGACAAACAGCCCGTGGGCATGTCCGTCTAGTGAATTCCGACTGCTACATATTTATCATAATATGTTCTATGTCTAGTATACAGTAATCCATACTTAGATAAATAGATATGTAACAACAGTAATCTGTGCTGTGCAATATTTATTATTAACTACAAAGAGTTTAATAGAAACTAACGTTTCAGACCGCCATGTCACGTATATTGTCTTTGAACCGTATGCAAGAATTGAATATGACTTTTTATACTTAAATGCTAGTAGCATTAGGTAATGGAACAAAAACCATACAGTCAAATTTTATTACAGCAGCGTGTGAAGTATTTCAATTAATTTAATATTTTAAAATGTATTGCAGGTATAATAAATAAAACAGCGTTTGTCTACATAATTATTTATTTAAGTTTTATTATTCGATTTTTCTTGTACTTATTTAAAGCTTTTTGCATTGGCAGCAAATAAATTTTTCAGCCCTCATTACATCGGTCCCTTTTAATAATTTATTGTTTACAGTGCACAATTGAGTTTAATAGATATTTAAAAAAATATTCAAGAACTATATCCTTGTATAACTGGCAATGAATATTTGGAACTTATTTCCTTTTATTCTTTCACTAATGTTATTTTGATATCTATGTTGTTCCAAATATTCATTTGTTGTTTTATTACATTTCCAAAACTTCTTACAACATTTTCGGATGGATATATTAATTCTCTAATTTTTTGTTGTTTTATATTCTTTTGTTTAACAAAATCATGAATATTGCTATCTTCCGACAGCAAACTATGTTTGCATTCTTATAATTGATTTTAGATAAAATTTTCCTGGTTACCCATCCAGCCGTATATGCCCTTGGTGTATATTAATCCTTTCTCGTCTTGCCTGTTCTTGAATATTTTATACAGCAAATTCCACAGTTTTACACACAGGTGTGGCTTCTGATTTTGAATCAGATGATGGTGCAATGTTTACATTCTCAAAAGGGACTGTATATCTAATACGCTTTGGCTGACATCTTCCCATTGTAACTCTCCGATGAAAGTTTATAAATCTTGTTACCAATAATGATTTGAATGTATTTATGAATGAATAAGCAGTTGGGTCATTACTCCGGTAAATGTATGCTCGTACTTGGCCAAAAAAGTTCTCTATTATGTCAGAGTTGAAGTATCTAGGCCTCGTAATTTTGATGTTTTTTGAGGCCAATAACTTCAACATCCTTTTTAAACTTTTGAGAGTGATGATCCAATTTTTTAAGGAAGGTACACTTTTTAGTGTGCCATCTTTGCAAATAAATTTTATACCTTCCAACATTTTAATGGCTTTGTTCCAAAACTCGTGATGGGCTGATTTAAGTGTTACTGCCTTGCGCAGATTTTTTCCTTTCGATATTTTCTCATTTGTGCTCGCTCCATTGACACTATCAAACAAGTCGTCAAAAAACGATACCGCTGCTGCTGTTTTCAACGTTTTACTTCCAGGACTTCCATCTTGATATAGAACTAAAATTAGGAAAAAATACCGATTTAACACTCATTATAAATTATACAACATACACTGAAATATAGGTAGGTAAACACTTAGAGGCAGAAGTATATGATAGTGCTGCCGATACTCACTTGCTCAAAACGCGCACACAATTCTTCACCTAAAATACAAAATTAAGCATGTTGTTATAATAATGAAATAAACTCTTAAATGGTATGAGACGTTAAAAATAAGATAGGTAGATTTCTATTTAAAGTCTAAAATAAATATATAATTTCAGGAAATTTACCTTCATTTTTTAATTTTGTCTAGAATTACATGTTGATCCGTCAATTTATGTAATATTCTTGATTCGCCGTGCTTGCAATCAGTATTGTAAACATCTATAATATCATTCCATGTCACTCTCTTTCCCTCGAACATCATATCTTTTGTCAATAAATTGTTTCAAATCCCTTTCAGTAAATGTGGTGGATCGAAAATCACACTTAAGGAATTTCCATTTAAATGAATGGTGTCATCTGAAAAAAAAAACAACAGTCAAGATTGTGCAAGTCGAACTCACGCACAAAATCAATTTCCCGCACTTAGAAGTATTTAATACAACTTCATCCTATTACCTAATAGATTGCCAGGTTTTTAACTTACCAACTGTCTCTCCAGCACGAAATTTGTCCTCCTTTAGTATCATCTAATAAACTGTTTACAGCAGATTGGAAACTTGATCCTTGATCAGATACAAGGGCAATTGGTTTAAGCCCTATGTCTGTCAGTGCAGATATGATATTTTTAATTATCTCTTTTAATTGGTCGAAGTAACTGAGAAAGAAATGGGGAATTATTAATGGTGCGTATAAATAATTAATGGGACTGTTAATGAGACTTTAGTGCCCATTCATTTGTTGTTGTTGTATACAAAAGAATAGTTGCTTTAAAACAACAAAATAAAATAAAAAGTCAAAAACAACAGCATATTATGTTATGTATCTCAAATATGTACACTACATAACATAATCAGTACATAATCAGTATTTATTACACCATCATACCCTGAATATGAATTTATATTCAATCATTTAAATACTACCCGAAAGAAATACCCAATAAAATTGTACTTATTCCAATCCGGCACTTTCAATATTATAGATACAGTTTTGATTATTATTACCTTGTTGTGCATCTTGGCTTGTAGTGCTAGAAGAGGCAATAGCATGAGTACTAAAAGATGGAATAGGATGTTCCATGGTGGTCAGGGTAACTGAAAAAAAATAAACCAAAAAATTCAATCAATCAATATACTTTATGGCAGCACATCTACTATCTATATATACTATCAGCACGCCACTTTATTAGATGCGCTTTCTGCAAGTTGTGAATATGAATGATCAATATGGCGCTTCTTTGCATATAAAATAAAAACAATAATGTTACATTAAACTATGGTAAATAACAGGAATGAACAATAAGGCGGCCTTATTGCTAACAAGCAATCTTTGCAAGACAGTCTTGGGGTAGTAAGAAAAATGTAAATCGGAAAAGGTAGAACGTGCCATAAAGAAAGAATTGGTTAAACAATTAAAACAAATACAATAATTTTATAATACACAAAATAGCATACAATTACATACATATATATAGCATATATATAATTATAAACATAATTATATTAAAATGTATGTAGATACAACTACTTAGTACGTACACAACAAGTTTCTACATGGTAACAATAATTTAAATTGATAAGTAGTGTTCCTTAACTAGTTTATACAGTGCAGTTTAATTTATTACCTTGTGCATCTTGGATTGCACTGCTGGAAGATGCGACAGCGTTTTGACTGGAGTCAGAGTAGAAGTAACTGAAAATAAATTAAAAACCAATTTATCTATTGTCACAAAACAGCATCACATTATTGCCAAGAAATAATAATCTTTACTAATATTTTATAGAGGAAAGATTTGATTGTGTTTGTTAAAAAAAATCTTTCACCATTAGAAAGCTACATTATCACCGAGTAACATAGGGTATATCGCCAACCCGGATAAAGTCGAGGCTGACCACTAGTAATAAACAAATAAATATCTTGGACATATTCACACAATTTTTTTAGTCCCAATCTAAGCTCTAGACTTTTTAATATTGTGGACTAAATAACGATTATAATAAGATATAACGAGATACAACACATACCTATACAGATACAAACATTCATGACTCAGGTACAAATATCTGTATTCATCATACAAATATTGGCACTTCTGGGATTTGAAACCGCGACCCTCAGATCAGTAATTAGGTTCTCTACCAACTGAGCCATCGAGCCGTCTTAGCCATCAAGAAAGTTACCAAAATTTCAACTACCCAGCAACTTATGGTTCAGCTGTTTCTGTTTAACTGAATGCCGGTGTGTAGGGAGAACAGTAACAACCAAGGCATTCAGCTATCGGACTAACTCAACGACAGGGCGGCTACAGATATTCAATACTACATAACATACCACTGACTGTGAGGCGCGCCACTTTATTAGATGCGCTTTCTGCAAGTTGTGAATATGAATGATCAATATGGCGCTTCTTTGCATATTTATGATCAATAGTCATCGTCTTGGAATCTAAAAAAAAGAGAATAAACAATTAAAAAGGTTGGTTAGCTGTAGGTATATTTATTCCGGTTTTGAAGACTAACCTGTTTCTTTGAAATCTATTGACGGGTTTCCTGAAGAAATTTCCAAGTCAGTAAATAAACTTGGATAGGCGTCACACTTGAGATGATTCGTCTTCAGGTTAATAAACTTTTGCAGCTTTTGCTCAAAATGTTTATTTCAAACATACATGTTCTTAGTGATTTCACTACTTTTGCCAACGAGGTTACTATAACCTATGCACTGTAACCACCTGTTTCTAATGTTTTTATTTGCCGGTAATTGATGCAATCTAACGTTCTGTCGTAAACTATTGCACTCTGAAACACAACACTTTCGAAACATTTTCCGAAATTTCACCCTGATATTGCTTTAGGTCGGCCACATACAGAATTCCGTTACGTGATTCCGTTTCGGAATCAATCAGGATTCCGTGACTCTAACACGTTTATTTCCGTTCGGAATAACAAGGGTCAGTTGAGAGGTTAGCCATTGAGTCTAGACATTCTGGCGGCGAATAATGACGACGATTTTCTGGTTGCGATTCCATTGTTGCTGTATCATTGTTGGGTGCATCATATCTCCCTAAACTGCAATATAGTCAATATGTAAAAGATCTATCTATCAGAGATATGTTTTAAATATGGATTTCTGTAAACTCTTTCGATGAATTATTAAATAAAATAAGATGAAAGGTTACAGCTATACACCTATAGATTAAATGTAAAACATACATAACACACCTACCCGCTTCGGTCGTGCGACGAACATTGAGCGCGTTCCGTACGGAATTTTACGTATGTGTGTTGCGACTCGTACAAAATCTATGGAAGACTTGCGTTCGGGCGGTTTTTTCCGTTCAGGATTCCGAACGCACAGGCGGTCATACGGAATCTCGAATCGGAGAAAATTCCGTATGTGTGGCCGGCCTTATTTGTGTTGTATACGTAAATTCCATACGGAACGCGCTCAGTGTTCGTCGCGACCGAAGCGAGTAGGTGTGTTTATGTGTTTACACAATCTTATAGGTGTGTAACACCGTAACCTTATCTTCTTGTTAAAAATGCGTCGAAGAGTTTACAGACATCCATATTGAACATATCTCTGGATATAGTCTTTGCTATATATTGGCAGGGAGTGAGGGATGCGCCAGCTGATACGGCAGCTGGAATGCAATCAGCGTCGTCGTGGCTCGCTGAATATGCAGATATTCGAACGAAATAAACGTAATGTGTGATGCGGAATTCCATTTCGATATTCAATTCGGAGTTCCGTATGTATGAGGCCGGCCTTATACAATACTCTGTGAAATAAGCAATGGCGGGTGTGACATTGACATCTCAAAGTGGCGCGGCGGGTTTGCGGGGGTGAAGAAGGCTAAAGAGGCGCGGAACGTCAGATTCAAGAGTATAGTAACTGTCCTATACAGGAAAAGAGGCCACTCGCGAAATCTGTCAACCGAGGTACTAGCGCCGTCTGGTGTCGTTTCGCCACAATATAGTGAGAATGTGCGTGCGTATAACACATGCACCTCTACATATACACTACTGTTCATGGTAATTCATTACACTTTATGTACTAGGATTAATTATCAACAACCAACAGTGAATTAAACATTTGAAACATTTTTAAAGATAACTGCATGGTAACAAAATGCTTCAAATGTTTGCTTTAACAGTCGGTTGTTGGTAACTAATCTAATACATAAAGTGTGATTCTAATTGTAAATAGGAATTAACTACGATATTTTTTAACATGAATGGATTAAACACAAATAATTAGTACATTATTCTATATTTTTTGAATTTAAGGGAGATAGATAAAGATTTAACCTAGTTTTGACAATACAACACATAAAACTAATATTTTTATTCTAATGTTTATATCATTAATAGATTAATAACACAGCTGTCTATACAAAAATAGTAAACTTTATTATTTTAATAAATGAATCATAACAAACTTTAACATTACAAAATATTAAGCTAATACCATAACGGCAAACTTAAAGGGCTATAAGGCAATCCAAAGCTGTAACCACGCTTGGCAAGTGGGTTTGCAACTGCAGTTATTAGAAAGATCAGTCCATCTGCTGATTTATTTCCCTCTAGTCGCCTCTTACGATGACACCCACGGGATGATAATATGGGGTAGTGGATATTATGGTAATCTAATATTTTTTTACAATAAATGATTCATACACAGCTTTGATATAACAAAATATTAAACTAATGTCTAACAATAAATTTTAAAGACAATATAAAATAACATTTTTACAATAAATGATTCATAAACACTTTGTTAATACAAAATAAAAATATTTTATAATAACCCTCCCCCCTCTATTGTATATTATAAAATGGCCGTCTATAAAATATAACTATATAAAAAAAAATATACGTGATCAGATAATCAATATATTGATCTTTCTAAAGGTCCTAAAGGGCTAGATATAGGCCATTACTTATTAATACCATTATTAACACATACACTGCCGTCAGTCATCCCTTAAATGCAGTACTCCGTGCAAAGTGACTGACACGGCAGCATAAGATAATTAATACCTTCCCACTTGGAAAAGGCTTACAATATTTATATTAAAATACCCGATACAAGGACTTGACTCACTCCTCACTCCAAGCATAATGTCCTATGGTATTTTGCTATGGGGACACGCAACTGACACTGAAATTATATTTGTTTTGAGAAGGGCCATAAGAGCAATCTATGATTTAAAACCTAAAGTCGCTCAGATAAAAATTTAAGGAAATTAATATATTAACTTTGGCCTCTCAATACATTTATGAAAATGTAATGTACGTACACAAAAATAAAAGTAGTTATACAAAAATAAGTGATATTCATTCTGTAAATACTAGGAACAAACACAAGCTAGTAGTAACAGTTACTCGACTCCACCGAGTCAGTAATTCATTCTTGGGGCGATGTATACGCTTTTACAACAAAATCCCAGAAAATATACAAAATTCGACCTGCTCAAAATTCTAAAACTTTATTAAACATAGTTTGTATAAAAGGGGTTATTAAAATGTTAAGGAATTTATGGATGATAATAACCCCTAGGAATGAGGTGTTCGCTGCCAGGCTGTTTCTAATTTGTTTTGTGTGGTTAATTGTGTAATATACATGATTGTAAGTTGTTATTTTAAAAAAGTCTCGCTGGGTTTCTTGCTTGTTCTTCCCAGGACAGGGTTTTTTTCGAACCAGTGGTAATTAGACAAAGTGACTTTCAATAAGTATTATTTATAATCTATATTGAATAAAAAGTTTCTGTTTCTGTTTCATTTAAAAAAATGTGGGGAGGCACACGGCTCCACAGGCCAACGCCGTGTGCAGTGAGCGCCAACCAACCAACGCGTTCCGGATGAGGAACTAGAGTTGGGACTGGACCGTGATCCACAAAAAAATCATGAAGGGCTTGGCCTTGGTATTCATAACAGCTTTGACAATAGGAAATATGAAATAATATTTGTATAATTAAATAAATGATTCATCTTAACTTAGCCAACAATCGCCTCATAGAAGAGATATTTACCATAGTTTGTAACTTGGCAGTGGGTTGCCAACCGCAACTTCTAATTTTAGTCGTTATTAGGAAGACATTGCTGTCCATCTTCTGATTTGTTTCCCTCTGTCGCCTCTTGAACACCTACGGATGATATGGGTGGTGGAAATTCTTACTGCGCCACATGCATGCAAACAATTCATATAACACCATTCTAATACAGTATGAAACTAATATTTTAACAATATTAGTTTCATACTTTATATTGACTTTCATATGTACAATTCTTAACAGCTTAGACAATACAAATTTTGAAACCAATATTTTATAATAAGTTATTCTTAACAGCTTTCACAATACAAAATACAAAATAATATTTTTACAATAAATTATTCTAAACAGCTCTTACAAAACAAAGCATAAAACACAGTTTTACAATACAAAATATGAAACATATTTTACATATAAATTATTCTAAGCGGGTATAACAAAACCTTAGCTGCAAATGTCATCTTTTGGTGATCTTCTCAAATGCTATGATTACTCATTTTTCTGTATTTGATAGACGGTCCTAACTTTTTTTTTTTTTTTTTTTTTATCTTCACGCACAGTCCCTGACGGGGTAGCCAGAGAGAACAGATCCTTAGTGTCACGATCCTTACATACCTCTTCGCTTCTTTCAGATTCATAATCTTCTT
Source organism: Parnassius orleans (assembly GCA_029286625.1). Taxonomy (NCBI): domain Eukaryota; kingdom Metazoa; phylum Arthropoda; class Insecta; order Lepidoptera; family Papilionidae; genus Parnassius; species Parnassius orleans. The sequence continues at coordinate 47,729 of JAGSMP010000913.1, forward strand.
CATATGCACGTCTAGGTATCCGGTACTCTTGACCTCCCTCTTGAGCAGTTTGCTCATGGTCTTCGAGTTAGTCTCGGTCTACCTCGACACCTTTTAATATTAACTTTCGCGCTATATATTTTCTTCACCATTCGGTCTTCACTCATTCGCTCAACGTGCCCAAACCATCGAAGCACGCCCTTATTAATTTTGTGATAAGGTCATCTTTCAAACCTGCCATATTGCGAATCTCTTCGTTTCGCTTTCGGTCAGCCATGGTAACGCCGCACATTTTACGAAGAGATCGCATCTCCACTGCATTCAACGCTTTTATGCTTCTTCTGGCATACCAGGTTTCGCTGCCATATAACAAAGTCGGTACCAACACTGCGTTATGTATTGCAAGGCGTGCACTCTTCACTACGCCTTGCCTTTGACTAACGCAGTCAAGGCACCATTGACTTTGTTCCCAGCAGCGACACGCCTATCCACACGAGTCCTAAAATCTTTTATAGTTTTTCTAGACTTCTCTAATTGAAATTTAAGTCTTCTCGCGTGCTTTTATAACAACTTATTATTTTTCAGGTAGTATCCGATTTCGTCTGTTTATCTGAAAATGTTTAATTTATACATTAGCTTTTTCAAATTGAAATTTAAAATGTAGAAATTTACAATAAATGCTGTAAAATGATTATATTTTAGTATATGATATTCTTATACTCGACTATATTTGCTTCCTTACTAAGAAAATTGGTAGAAAATATTGTTTGTTACTAAAATATAAGGAATTAAATATTTAAATCAGAAAACCTTATACAAAAAAGATTAGAGGCCTTACATGTGCTAAAACAGCTAGATTAGTTAATTTTAGTCATTTCCGTAGCGTAATGTCATATGGAATCTTGCTATGGAGTAATGCGACTGACATTGAAACTATCTTTGTTTTGCAGAAGGGGGCCATAAGAGCGATATATAACTTAGGTCAGAAGAAATCCTTATAGGAAAATTTAAAGAAATAAGTATATTAACTTTCGCCTCTCAGTATATATTTACAAAAATTTTATGTATGTACACAAGAACAAACATAGTTTTATTAAAAATAGCGACGTACATTCTGTAAATACTAGAAACAAGCACAAGTTAGTTATACCAGTTACTCGACTCTAAAGAGCCAGGAATTCCTTAATGGGGCAATGCATACCCTAACCTAACCTAAGCCCCACAAAATATGCAGGCCTTATCTATCAAAAAGTTTAAAATTTTTACTAAGCAAAAATTATTTAACAAAGATTTATTATGCTACTAAAGAGTACATGATTGATAATAACCCCTGGCAATGGGGTGATCACTACCATGCTGTTTCTGTTTTCTGTTTTCATACTAATTGTATACTATACTTCAAAAAAAAAGTCCCACTGGGTTTCTTGCTGGTTCCCCCAGGAGAAACGTTTTTTCCGAACCAGTAGTAATAGTAAAATTACTTTCAATAAAATTACTTGTAATTCATTTGTCTATGATGTTGAACGCTGGTCATGTGGATGCAGATTGGGCGCTGTGAATATTGAAAATTAAAATATTAATTTAATCACAGAATATAGTGACGGATGAAGATTGTTTCATCACTTTAATTCTTGAATCTTATCCAACCCACCTGCCAAATGTGACAATTGTTATAAATATCATCCTATGAGGCAATCTAAGGAAGCCTATATTCAGCAGTGGTTTTAGACATAGATATTTATTCCAACACTTAAATCTACACACATGACATTACAATTAAAGAAAAAAAATACTATACTGGATCAGGATGGCAGTAAGTTAGAAAAGGGGTTTCGAAAAATGGTAATACACTTAAATAGCTCGTAAAACAGTAGTTAGTACCATACTGCCCTTTCATACGGTTTTGAATTTTTATTATTATTTCATTACACAGTAAAGGATGTTATTGGTTTTAAAGTAGCATTTTCATATTTTTGTTAGAACATGATGAGCAGTATGCATTAAATAGTGGAGAAAAAACAAAAATGTACTAACTAACATATTTTAAACTTTATCAGTGAGATCAAAAATCACATATTGGTTCTTATTATTTGCCATAACAATTCTTAAAAATAGAAATCTTCTCTAAAATATACTTCTTCATGAAACTTAAAGACTTAATTATAGAGATCAAAAATTATAATGTTTATAATTATAGTGTTATTTGGCACAAAATTATTCTCATTAACTTACAAACAACATGAAAAACTCTTTAACATAAAATTGTTTCAAAGGACTTCTACAAACAACAAAAACGTCATTTAAAAGCACCTTAATGAAAATAATACTTAAACATAATTAAGAATCACTGACAAGTACAACTTTTAGAATCAGTGTAAGCTGGGAGATTATACCAACTTATGCTGTTTCAAAAACTATTACATTTTATCACATTCACCGATCATATCTATTATTATTTCATTACAGTGTTAAATTTTCTTTGCTTTATTCCTCGATTGCTAAATTTTCAACATTATTATTAATACAAAATTTTCCCACAAAAGTCTACATTTAGCAGATTTACAGATACTGATTTTAAATTATCTTTTTCCTTTTGCCAGTAATGGCTCTTTCAGAAAGTCTAGTACAAGGTTAAGGTATTTCTTTTAATTTGAGTAACTTTTTGAAGTTGGTTGAAAAAGAAATATCTGACATACTGCTCTCTCGGTTACCATGGCAGTATAGGCTGTAATAAATGATATATCTAATAATTATCTATCTGATAACCATCAGGTTTTTTTAAGGCGAAAAGGGGGCAAATGAGCATACAGTTTACCTAATGGTAGTATAGTAGTTAGTAAAGTAGTTATCAAGTTTATAAATCTCGTAAGAACATTTTGTACACTTATTATATTGTATAACATATAATATGATTTAAGTGGCCACCCCAAGTACTCAATTCCAAATTACCACCCTATAGAGATTATAAAATAAACAATTAAAACAGAATTTAATTACCTCTTTCACCACTCAACTTCTCTACAGGTTGAGGCTGATTTGTATGATGTGTCAGGTATGATTAGGAGCATATATTCTTGGGACACCATAGTTGTGTTCTGTTTCAAGAAATTTATGTTTTCCTTAAATACTCCTGAAAAATAATGCAATGGAAATCTATAGAAAACACAAAGATTATTTATAACACCACAACTATTTAATTATAAATATGCTTGACTTTGAGTGAAGGCCGTGACAAATTATTGATGAGTAGGGTGGATGCCCTAATACCAGCCACGCCCTAATTCCAGCCTTTTCGACTTTTTACTTTGTAAATAAGATTTTGACGTGACAACGTCTTATAAATTAGTTTGCCGGTGACACTTCAAGAAACTGCGTTACGCTCCGCTCACGTTATGCGCTCACAATGAGAGCGAGTGAGAGGCACGTCCCTTCCACTCGGGCATGGTTAGCCGCCTAGGAGCGAGAGAGACAGACATAATAAAATATTTTACCACTCAAAGTCGTTGTCACGTAAAACTTTCGCCCGTATACCGACTTTACGGGCAACCAATTTTTAGTAGTCTTAACTACAAATATTGTCGTTTAAAAAATTCTTTGTAACTAGAGGAAAGTATATTTCAAATATTACCACACAGATATAAATCTAAGTGTTAAATTAAAAATCAAAACATGCACAAGCAACGTAAAACGCTCATTTTCCTAATTGTTTGACAAGTTATGGTCCCGATAAAATTAAGCATATTTTACATTAGCTCATCTTTAGGCTTTTTGATTTGTATAAATATAACTATAGACATAGTAATGCAGTTATTTTTTTTATATTTACAAGTTTTTTGTTTCCCTTTAGTGGAAATTAATGGGGCTGTAATTAGATATAGGAAATGTATGGAGTGCATAATGTTAGCCGTCAGGCTGATATTTGGTTTGACGTACCTAATAAGAAGTACCTAATTTCAGCCACGTAATATAAATCAGGAGCTGTCATAAACTGGAATAAATACCATTAATTAGAACATAACTTATTTTAAAGTTAAAGAATTTATGACCAATTCGTCTATGTCTTAAAATTGGTTTTAATTTTAAAGATTAGCAAAAGTTGTACTTGCTTTTCCATCAGACATTTGTTATATGTTAAGAACACCTTATATATTTACTTATTTTTGAAAGACAAAACAAGCAATAAATGTAATGAACTATAACTTAGTAATACTAATTTTATTATAACTTAAGAACATAAATGAAAAACTTATAACAAGGAAAGTGATTCAGGAACATGCTTTGCAGCAGTCAATGGAGGAGGATGTTCAGTAGTGAACTTGTGAAGGGCTGAAATGATGAGGGAGATTTGAATACTTTAATGATAAAATTATAAAAAATCGATGTGCTACATAATTTTTTATCATAATTTGCTTAAATCAATTGTTTAGTGTTAAAAGAAAAATGCAACTGCTTAAAGCTAAAATACAGTAAGGTAAGGTAAAACATTAAAATAAAATAATTTTTGTCATCTGTCTTAATTGATTAAACTACTTTTACGGATTATATCGCGTTTGTTAACATTTTGTAATTCCCGACGTTTCGGGTGCTACAGCACCCATGGTCTGAGGGACTGAGGTGATTGACGTCCCAATGTCAAAGTTAATACGGGTACCTTCAGCTTTTTAATTATTAATTTTGGTCCGATCTGCAGAATGAACTAACTGTGTCTTGAAGTCTTGCAGTGGTATGCTTGGGTTTAGTTTTAATTTTATTAATTACAGGATCCCAAGCAGGTGGTAGTACCCAGCCTCCCTCTCTATTGAGATTAGGATGTTTTTAATTTCAATAGCCTCCCATATCATCCTTGGCAGGATCAGTGTTCTTTCGCGAGAATCTGTGGTTTATCAAATCTAATGTAATGGCAGGGGCCGTCTAGGATATGATCACAAACTGCAGACTTCCCGGAACGTTGGTGCTTCACGTCAATATGTGTTCTTTTACGCGGGTTTTAATAGATCTTTTGTTTGCCCTATGAGACCAAAGAGATCACCAACTAAATTATCTCTCATATAGGGCAAACAAAAGATCTGTTAAGCCCGCGTAAAGAACACGCGGCTGACGTGGCTCGCTGGAGGAATCTGCGGTTGTCTGACCGTTTGATGAACCGGATTCGCGGTATCGATTCCTGCAGGTGAACCCAGTGATGCGCATCATGCTGTGGGAAGGAGGCTGAGCCAGGATCTGCAGTGTGGGTGTCGGGTCATTCTGCGTGATCGAACCGAAACAATTAAAGCTGAAAATGCGTGATAACGACATGGGACGTCATCACCCGTGATCGTCTTCTTGCTCGCTGAGCGTCGCGATGTAAAATAAATTGATAACCGCGATATATCGTAATGATTTAATTCAATATTCGCGTAAATATAAAATCATTATCTGTCTTAATACATATTCCATGCTTGACACAGAGTAAGAGCTTATGACATGCATGATTCAAAATTAAAAGTTGTTACGAATTTATTTCTGTGCCCATAAAACTTACCTACAATAGAAACCTATAAAAAACTCAAAGGCATAACCTATGCTATGCTGGCATTAGGTAAATAAGGACGACATTCAGTACAGGGTGGCTGGAATTTTTGCTTATCGTCGTTTTAAAATTGTTCTTGAAATAATGATTGTAAATAAATGTTCATTACGTTTTGGAGAAATAACTTATCGATTAAAATAAATGTATAAAATATTGAGTGCTAATTAAAATAGCAAGAATTTTAAAGTTGAAATTGGCATTAAAAGGCCGGTAATAGGGGCATCCACCCTAATTACACTGACCCTTTGTTTCTGTGTGATGAATTTAATATAATTAGAATAGAATATAAATCATTTTCCCCCTACATTTTTCAATGAATGTGACACCTATACAGTATAAACATATACATGTTAAATATATTGTTTTAATTTAAAACTCACCTTCAAGATACAAAGTTGGAACAGCTGTTATGGTTAAACGATGACCTGTAGTTTTGTAATTCGATTCAAAGTGATAATCTATCTTTTAATTTTAGTGGTGAAAATTTCGTTGGTTCTATTCTATTTCTAATCTATTTCCAACTTTCGACATCCAAATATGGAACATGTCAGCCCTTTACAGGATGAAACCTATATAATGCACCTGAAAATGAACATGTTCTATTAGTTTAACAGTGTGATTGTAATTGCTACTAACCCATAGATAAATAGATATGTAGCAAGCTACAATACGACAGTGACTTTTAGTCAAGTTTCCCAACTACGCGTTTTGGCGCTGCAGTCGCCCATTTGACAGATGGTTAATGACTATACGCATATTTAGTATGGCTATGTATGGCTTAGTGATGTCAAGCACACACCCTTCAAATCATCGATATCGATATTTAGTGGTGTTCTTACTTTATCGATATCGACATAAAGGTGCTACAAGGGAGCAATAACATAATTTTACTTATAATGAAACAATTATAGTACCTACATTAACATTTATTTTTTAATCAAGCACAACAACATAATATACAAACGTAATCTTAAGATTAAATTAAAGGCACATTGTTATATAAACAAATTAGAAAATTGAACATAAGTACAATTTGACGAGAAACAGAGCAATATTTATAGCTCATTAAATAAAGCAAATAAGGAAATTAAACCAGGAAGCATATTTAAGTGCTTAATATTTGACTTTTCAAGTTACTTTTATACAAATTTTAAACAGCTATAATTTAAATAGTTATGAATTAATTGAGCACCTAACCTGTATAAGATAAGGAACTTTTGCTAGGGTACTAAATTATTATTTGGTCTATAATATTTGTTTGTTAGGCAAGACAAACGATTTTTCTAATAGTTTATATAGTCTTTGGAGCTTTATTTTAGTAGTGCTATTTATTTTTCATCTCTACACTTGGCCATTATTACAAATTGTTTTAATTGTATTAATAAGAAAGTTATTTGTTTAACATATAAATGTTTTCAAATAGTTCTCTATATTTGAAAGAGATTGGACATTAAGCAAGTCTTTGTGAGGCTTATTCACCTATAGGTTCAGTTACAATCTTTGTCAAATTTTAACAACTTCTTCTTTAATTCCATTTTCTACATCACGTAACCCAAAAAGAAATAAATAAAATAAGTCCAATATTTATATTTTATGACTAAATGATAATCATAAATTATATATTATGTATATTAATGTAACAAAGGGCAGGCTTCATGGCAGTTGGCATTCTCTATCGGTCAACCCATGGTGTGGTGAAAATAAAGTGGTAGATGCAGTAAATAAGAAATAAAAATATATAAATATTAACATTGTACATCCATTCTCAGGAGCTTTCTCAATGTCTTCAGGCGAGGAATTCCAAATAAGTGTAACCTTAACAGTAAAGAAGTTGTTGATAAAACCATTGAAGTGTAGTGGAACTGTAATCTTTAGATTAGATGAACAAAGAACTCTTATCGTGATTTGAGGATAGATATTGAAACTTTGCCTAATTATGTCTAGAATAAACGGAATTTATCATACCTTTTGCCAATGTGTACATTTTGTACCTTCTGGCAACATTTGTCTCACCACATCAGCATTATAATTGTATTCCTGAAAACAAACTATTTGTGAATTTTTATGTCCTACATAAACCCAAAATTAAAGAATAAATATATAATGTATGTTTCTGTATTGTATGTATTAACTCTGTATGGCATACTGTTAACGACAGTTAGTTTAGTATAATCGTAATTAAAAAGTAATCATATTATCATATAACTAAGTTATATGGTAATATAAATTACTTTTAAAAGAACATTTATCTCCATGGTGTTGGTACTTCACTTGAGGTTGTTCCATGACAAGCATCTGAAAAATAAACAAATATCAACATTAACAATAAGTATGCTCAATATGCTAAAAGTGTAATATAGCATAAAATTGACCTCGCTATAGAAAATATTCTAGGTTGCTACAGACCAGAGATTTTAGGAGTAAGTTGGTTTAGAAGTCTGAAACAGCGTTGCGTTTGGAATCCAACATTTTATTTCATCATCATCATTACAGCCCTTACAAGTCCACTGCTGAACATAGGCCTCCCCAAGAAATAACCATGGTCCTAAGCTTACCCATATACAATGTCACTTCATCAACATTTTATTTACTTAAAATTTTTTTCTTAACCTAAAACTTTTATATTCTTTTAGGCCAATTTTGGGGTTCACCCATTTTAGACACATATTTTCATCAATATCACCTTTCAAAATTTTATTATGTTAAAATTCAATTGGGCCCATGTAATCTAACTTAAATATTGATGAAAAGTTTTGACAATTACACTTATTACACCCTAGCCAGGAAAAACTCAAAGTGCTCAATATTTTCTTTTCAAATTACTTTATATGACTTCAATGCTATAATTCAAATAGTTATGAATAAAGTGAACATCCCTGTACAAGATAAGGAATTTTCGTTAGGGTATGCCAAATTATTTTTTAACAATTTATACTCTAAATTTAATGTAAGAATGAATGTTTGTCTCTGTACTGCTAATATATGTTTTGATGCAATCCTTACAACGAATAGCTTTCGTTATTTTCCGACAAATGTATCCAGCAGTGTAAGCTGAGCAGTGGACTTTAATTTTTCCATGACTGCATCATTCTGCAGCAATTTTTCTTGAACTTGCTTTGAAGAAGATGGGAGATTTCTATTATTATGAACGTTTTTGAAAAGAACACTAACATTTAATGTTTCTCCATTATCCTCTTCACAATTAGAGAATTTGGAATGTGACTAAGCATGTTAGATAATATTAAAGATTTAAAGGCATATAAATGTTTGCATCTGTTAATATTTCTATAATTTATAGCTCTTATACGTCCAAAAATTTTCTAATGGGTCTTGGTTAATATTCCTGATAATAATATACATTATACTGTTCAAATAATAATTTGGAAACTATAAAGCTTTCAAGAGTTGTAATCCATCCTGTTGGGATGGCACCTGCACAAGTCGAGGTTTTCTGCTTGTGTAGTGTTGCTACTGTGTCTACAAAACCATTTTTTTATTTTATTAATGGCTTTAATCCAAAAAGTGATGTTGTGAATTTTGTTTAACTGCTCTGTCTTAACTTCTCTCTTTTGTACACCACCTGGGTAGCCATTGACGTTACAAACATAAATGCATTTAAGGACAAAAGTAATATTATTTTTATTATTAACTATAAAATAGTAATAAAGATGCATAATATAAATATAAGGAAACACATATATTTAATATATGTACATAAATATATATAAAATACAAATATATATTTTAAAACTATTATATACAATATAAATGTTCAATAAATACAAACAAAGTGCAACTAGATAATAGTAGAATAATATTATATAATAAATGAATTTGATAATCAAAGATGAACATAGTAATTGTGTACATGTTTCTAAAAAACGGAAAAGATTGAGAGCGTCTTGTTGATAATTGCAAATCATTCCATAATCGGATAGTTTGTATTGTAAATGATCTGTCTAAAAAATTCCAATAGTAAATATATTAGTAAAAAAAGTAATTTATACACTTTTTTCTTCAAATGCCTAATGTATATACAAATTATAAATTTAATTCAGTATAAACAGGACTTGAAAGATAAAGGTTGTTTATTTAATAATGTCACTTTATTTGTGTTGTAATATACAATGTATTTACAAATTGAGAGTTATGGTCAGATTTTACAATAGTACCTATATACATAAATTATAAGCCTACAAATCAATATAGCAATCGTTACTTACTGAGTGCATGTATATTTGAGCATAGCAGCAGTTCGAGTTACTTTGAGTAGCTACGCTGACCTTCATTTTTTGATCTTTTGGCGATCAACATGATGAGCCGTTAACTTAGTGCCCTTTGTGTCCCAATTTGCTATCCAAATCAAAATGAACTCAATATCTTTCCAAGAGGCTTTTTTCTTCCCAGATTATATCTTTATTTAAAAATTATTCTTAAACCCTTTGAGATGGGAGAAAATACAAATCGTGATCAGCAATAAACTGATCCATCAAAATAATTAAAATAAATAATATTTGTCCTGAAGTAACTGGTTTTAAGTAATGAAGAATAACACACCATCATGAACACCTTATTCGCTCTACGAATTGTATCTCCCTAAGTCTTTATTGTTGTTCGAAATGTGGACCTTGGTCACAAACAAGACCTAAAGGTATGAACCAGTTAGTATTACTTGGGACACAATCTGTTTTAAATTGCATTGCAGCCTGCTGTTGATACTGTGCCTTCACAGAAATAAATGCTATACTGTCTCCATGGAGATATATATTCTCTTAGCATAAAAACTAAAGCATGATCACAATATTTCAGTTTTCTCTCCAGCTATATCTACAAACCCATTAATTATATCATCTTTCTCATTAAAATGTGGTGTCAGAGAAACTTCGTCAAAAACGATTGTGCACAGCTTTTGTTTAGTGTCCCATTTTTAGTTGTATTTGATATATGTTCAAATATTAATGGATTGAGTCCTGTTGTATTGAAACCTTCTCAGAAAGTCTATTTAATGTCCGTTTATTAGGCAAGGCAAACATTTTTCTAATAGTTTATAACCGCTTTGTTTCATTATTAGCAACGCCATTAATTTTTCAAGGTAAACCTTCTGGCCATTTTGCTTTTATGAATTTGTTTTAATTGCATAAACAAGAAAGTCTGCGCTTGTTTGTTTAACAACAAAGTTTTCCAATAGTTTTTATTTCTTGACAGGGATTATTGATCAAGTCTTTGTGATACTGAGTCACCAAAGTTTCAGTTGCAATATTAGTGAAAACACCAATTTTCTTTTCCTTGATACTATTTTCTTCACCATGTAACCTGAAGTGAATAAATAAAATAATTAAGTTCTATATTCATATTTTTATGACAGAATGATACACTTAAAATATTAATTTATTATTTATATATTTTTATTTTAAACTTTAATGTATTCACTTAGATAAGGTAACAAATAAAGTGGATGTCATCAGGGAGAGTTCCAGAGAATGTAACCTTAACAGTAAAGGAGGTTGATAAAACCATTGTAGTGGAACTGTAATCTTTGGATTAGATGAACAACAAAGAACCTTATCGTGATTTGAGGATAGATATTGAAACTTTGCCTAATTATGTCCAAGAATAAACTGAATTTATCGTACCTTTTTTTGTACATTTGCTACCATTTGTAAACATTTGTTTCACCACATTAGCATTAGAATCAATTCGAAAAACAAAATATTTAGAATGGTATGGTCTTAAACATAAACTCAATAATAATAATAAATTTAGAATGTATGCTTCATGTTAGTTTAGTATAATATAAGCAGAGTTAGTTTAGTAAGCAGACAAACCTACGAGTTCTTTGAGAACATCTATCTCCATGCCTTTGGTAACTTGTATTTGAGGTTGCTCCAGGAATGCATCTGAAAATAAAGAAATATGATTGTTAGATAATTTAACGTGGTAGAGCCATGCTGCAGCTATATTAATTGTATAGTTGTAGCACGAATGGGTCGGCTTGACCGGGGAAGGACCACATTCTCACAGAATACCAGTGCAAAATAGCAGTTAATGCTGTGTTTCGTATGGTGGTGAGTAGAACGAGACCTTCTACTGGAAAAGAGGCTTCCATCTTAGTCCTCACAGCTGACAACGCATCTGCAATTTGATTCAAACGAGGATAGATGTAGATGTCTCTGTGCCACAGCAACTACTACCATCAGGTGGACTGTGTGCTCGCTTGTCACTCTTGACCTATAAAAAATGTTATATGTATCAAACACACATAACCACCCTCTAGAACTGATGCAGTTCCAGGCATACAGTGACACCTCCAGTCCACAGCCTTTTAAACATTTAAAGTATTTTTCTATAACCATATAAGTACTTAATTTGATCACTACATAAATGTATAACAAATTATGTCCAATATACTTTACATACCTTTTTATTTTCTAAACTGTTAAATAGTTGAAAAAATTTGAACATGATGTAATTTATTAAAATAGTTAGAAAGCTTTTTTGCTACTTAGGTAACTAGTGCTACATGAATATTAGTACACACCACGATCCAATCTCTACTGAAGTTTTTGAAAATCATCTTGCTCTTTGTTGTAATTGTGTTCAATTAAACATAACTTCCTGAAACATTAAAAATGAAATTTGCCACTGACTGAAATTTAAATAAATATTTGTAGAAATCACACAGTGTTCATCATAATATAATGTTTACTATAGTTTACAATTAACATCAATTAAGATATTTTGTACACATACCAGGCTTTCTAAACACTACCACAGCTTCTGTAAATCATATTCATCTTGTTTTACAGTAATTATGTTCAGTTGTGACATCCCATCCTGAAAAATTACATAATCATAGCAAATAATGATGTTGAGTTTAAATTTAACTGACCATATAAGTCAAAGAGAAAAAGAGAGTCCTTAGTTAACCAACCCACAAAATGCTTATTCTGGAGAAAATTTACCCCAGTCAATCAGTATCGAAAATTTGTAATAAATTGTACATGAACGGATCAAGTGAGCCAACAAAAGAATAAAAGCGCGATTCGTTTGTTGTGCCCGCCTGTGTTTCAAAGAGTATTTAAATACAGAAACAATTTGTTATTTATAATTTTATTATAGCTAGTGTAATTTAATTTCTTTATATTTTGATTAATTATGATCATAACTATATTCACATAATTAATCATATTTTCATAACTATGAAAGTCACAGACCTAGTATTGTAATAACTGCAAAGGGTAGTTAAGTTGTGAGATACATCATACTTTAAATTAACGCCATGTAACACTTAACTCACAATAAATATATTGAATTTATTTAATATTTTGACTTTAATCTTAACCTTTTGTAATTAAACTATTAATAGATATTGTACTACATCTTATAGCTAGACCAATATTGTTTTGTGAAATCTATATAGCTTGTTTTGTTAAATACAGGTACTTACTATAACTAAGATTAAACTAAAATACATAAGTATGTGATACATACAAATATACTATTTATATCAATCCTACATAATAAGTTTGGTAATTATAGTTATCCTAACCCACCAAAGAGCTAGATAGAAAACAAATTTATAAAAAAGTAATTTGTAACAAATCATTAATGACCTGCAATTGCTACTCTAGTTGGTGAATTTCAACTCGAGTTAACTCAAGTCGTAATTTTTCTGAGTTGCACATCTATAAGATTGGTATCCCTAATATTCATCACTCACTTAGGTTGTTGTTTTAACTTTCATTAATTTCACCATTTCGTTTCATTTAATAACCACAGCTTTTGGTGATTTTTACTGATCCTGCTTTTATATCTTTAAGTAATTAATACAGAATACATTACTTAAATAGCCTGTTACTGTGTAATAATAGTGAAAAATCACCTGTTACAGTGTAATAGATAATCACTTTACTTATTCTACAATAACTGGTTCTAGATTGACAAATTTGCCAGATTACAAGCTATAAATGTTTATATATATACGCCAAGAGGTTCTACTTTCATCTTGTCAACACTTAGGCCCAAGAATGTATAGAGACGTCTCCTCTCCTTAAGTACCATGATTGAAAGTAATGACTCACCTGTTGCAGTCAGAGGCACACCATGAGATATTTCATTGTCAGTAAGTAGGACGGGTATCGAAGTCTTCTGCCTCATTGTCGAACTGAAATATATCAAAATGTTTTCACAGACACGTTTGTTAAGTAATTGTCTTTTGAAAGTCCAATGAGCTGGGAATTTGTCGGCACTATGAAAGATATCCAAATTTCTTAAATTATCGTTCTAGGAATCTGAAGAGCCGGTGCGTTTCATGATGTATTGCAACCACCAACACAGCACTTTTCGTATACCATTATGATGGTATACATGCACACGATACACAAAACAGAATATTGTCACAATTAACGGAGGAAAATTAGCGTCCAAGATCTCAACGCAACATAAATGCGGGGAAATACACTTGAGTTAAACCTTGTTAATTAGCGACAATTGATAACACGGCGGCAATCAAAATCGATAATTTTGATTTTTGACAATATGATTTGACATAACACAATATGGCGTCTCAAAATGGCGCAGACGTAGACAGAGAACAAATTGCGACGGTAGCGCCGTTGCGTAGAATGGAACTGTTGTCACGGCCTGTACTAACCTTTCCACAATTTGTTTTGATTGTTTTAAAAAGGTTGACCGCCAAAGAGTATAGTAATTGTCCTATACAGAAAAAGAGAGTCACCAGCGAAATCTGTCAACCGAGGGAGTACTAGCGTCTGGTGTCGTTTCGGCACAATATAGTGAGAGAATGTGTGCGCATAACACATGCACCTCTACATATACACTACTGTTCATGGTAATTATTACACTTTATAGACGCTGGATTAATTATCAATGAATTACCAAACATTTGTTACTTTAATGATAACTGCACAGTAACTAAAATGCTTCAAATGTTTAATTTAACAGTTTGTTGATAATTAATCCTAATACATAAGTGTGATTCATAATTTGTAAATAGGAATTATCTACGATATTTTTAACATGAATGGAATTAAACACAAATAATTAGTACATTATTCTATATTTTTGAACTTATGGAGATAGATCGTTTAACCTAGTTTTGACACAACACAAAACTAATATTTTTATTCATGTTTATACATTAATAGATTAATAACACATAGATGTCTATAAAAATAGTAAACTTTATTATTTTAATAAATAAATGAGTTTATTTACTACAAATGAATCATAACACATTTTAACATTACAAGATATTGGTTAATACCATAACGGTAAACTTAAACGGCTATAAGGCATCCAAAGCTTAACCACACTGCAAGTGGGTTTGCAACTGCAGTTATTAGCAAGATCAGTGATCTGCTGATGTTTCCCTGTCGCCTCTACGATGACACCTATGGATGATAATATAGTGTGATATTCTGTAACCGCCACTACACGGTAATTCAATATTTTTACAATAAATTATCATAAACACAGCTTTGATATAACAAAATATTAAACTAATGTTCAACAATAGAATTTCACAAGACAAAATATGAGAATAACATTTTTACAATAAATGATTCATAAACACAACTTTGTTAATACAAAATAAGAAATATTTTTATAATAACCTCCCCTCTATTGTATATATATAAAATGGTCTATAAAATATAACAATATTAAAAGAAAAAATATACGTGATCAGATAATCAATATATTGATCTTCTAAAGGTCTAGATATAGCCATTACTTATTAATAAATACCTTCCTGCTTGGAAAAGGCTTACAATATTTATATTAAATACCCGATAAGGACTTCACTCTCTCATATTTAAAAAAAAAATGTTGTGAGGCATTACGACTCACACAGGCCAACGCCATGTGCAGAGTGCTAACCAACCAACGCGTTGCGCCCGAAGAGGAACTAAATTTGGGACTGGACCGTAGTCCACAGCAAAATAAAATAACTGGCGAAAAAATAAGAGGGCTTGGTATTCATAATAGCTTTGACAATAGAAATATGAAATAATATTTGTATAATTAAATAAATGATTCATCATAACACAGCTAACAATCGCCTCATAAAAGAGATATTACCATAGTTACAAATGTTGGGTACCAACCACAGCTTTTAATTTTAGTCGTTATTAGGGACATTGCTGTCCATCTATGATTTGTTCCCTCTGTCGCCCTTAAGACACCTACGGATGATATGGGTGGTGGATATTCACTGCGTCACACACAAACTAACATTTTACAATAAACGATCCATAACACAGCATTCACAATACAAAGTATGAAAGTATATTTTAACAATAAATGATTTAACAGCTTAGACAATACAAATGAAACCAATATTTCTATGTTATTCTTACGCTTTCACACACAAAATACAATAATAATATTTTTACTATAAATGATTCTAAACAATATAACAAAACCCGCTGCAAATGTCATTTTTTGGTGATCTTCAAATGCTAATAATTACCATTTTTTCTGCATTTGATAGAAAAGTCCCAAAATCTTTATAGTTTTCTAGACTTTTCATTGAAATTTAAGTCTTCTCAAATGCTTTTGTAACAACTTATAATTTTAGGGTAGCATCCGATTTCATTCGTTTATCTGAAAATGTTTAATTTATAATAGTTTTCTCAAATTGAAAATTAAAATTTAAAATTTATAATAAATGTAAAATGATTATATTTTAGTATATGATATTCATATACTAGACTATATTTTCCCTACTACAAATTGTTAGAAAATATTGTTTGATACTAAAATATAGGAATTAAATATTTAAATCAGAAAACCTTTATATAAAAAGATTGAGGCAACTTTAGTCATTTCCATAGCGTAATGTCATATGGCATCTTGCTATGAGTAATGCGACTGACATTGAAACTATCTTTGTTTTGCAGAAGAAGAGGACATAAGATGATATATAACTTAGGTCAGAAGAAACTTTAGAGAAAAATTTAAAGAAATAAGTATATTAACTTTGGCCTCTCAGTATATTTTACAACATTTATCTATGTACACAAGAACAAACATAGTTTTATTAAAAAAGGATGTACATTCTGTAAATACTAGAAACAAGTACAAATTAGTTATACCAGTTACTCGACTCCAAAGAGCCAGTAATTCCTTCATGGGGCAATGTATGTACTTAAGCCCCACAAAATATGGCACCTTATCTATCAAAAGTTTAAATTTTTATTAAGCAAAATTGTTTAACAAAGATTTATTATGCCACTAAAGAGTACATGATTGATAATAACCCTGGCAATGGGGTGATCACTACCATGGTGTTTGTTTTCATACTAATTGTATACAATACTTCAAAAAAAAAAGTCCCACCAGGTTTTTACTGGTTCCCAGGACAAAGGTTTTTCGAACCAGTAGTAATAGTAAAAAATTACTTTTAATAAGAATTAATGTAATCTAATGTTAAAATGATTCTATTATATTCTATTCTTATATACTATAATTTCATTAACATTTTGTCGTGATGATGAAGGCTAATATGGGTGCAGACCGCACTGTGAATATTGAAAATTAAAATATTAATTTAATCACAGAATATAGTGACAGATGAAGATTGTTTTCACTTATTTCCTGAATCTTATCCAACCAACCTGCCAAGTGTGGCAATTGTTATAAATATCATCCATGAGGAAACTATGGGGAAGCCTATATTCAGCAGTGTTTTTTTTTTATAAAGACATAGATGTTATCCTAATGCTTAAATCTACATAATACATATTAATATTACAATTAAAGAAAAAAATAATTATACTGAATCGAGATGGCAGTAAGTTAGAAAAGGGGTTTCAGAAATGGTATTTAATTTAATAGCTACTTTAAAACAGTAGTTAGAACCATACTGCCTCGCCAAGGTTTTGAATTTTTTTATTATTCATTGCACTGTAAAGGATGATATTGCTTTTAATGAATAAAATATTTTGTTAGAACATGATGAGCAGTATGCATTAAATAGTGAAAAGAACAAAATGTACTAACTAACATATTTTATTTATAAACTTGTCAGTAGATCAAAATCACATATTGTTCTATTATTTGCCATAACAATTCTTAAAAATAGAAAACTTTCTAAAAATATACTACTTAGCAAAACTTAGACTTAGTTATAGAGATCAAAATTATAATGTTTATAATTATAGTGTTATTTGGCACAAAATTATTCTCATTAACTTACAAAAATATGAAAAAGCTTTTTAACATAAAATTGTTTCAATAATATATAAAAACTCAAAGAAGGTTAAAGGTTTGATATCGGTACAGCGTGGTTGAAATTTGAGCCATAATGCTTTTTTGCTTATCATTGTTTTTAAAATTGTTCTTGAAATTATATGATTGTAAATAAATGTCATTACATTTTTTTTTTTTATAGATAGTGACAAACGAGCACACAGTCCACGTGATGGTAAGTGGTTGCTGTGACCCATAGACATTCACATCTATCCTCAATAAAGAATCAAAATGCAGATGTTGTCACCCGTAGAGGACTAAGATGGAATGCCTCTTTCCAGTAAAAGGGTTCCTTGCTCTTCACACTCACCATACGAAACACAGCATTAAGCTGCTATTTCACGCCGTATCAGGCGGTCCTCCCCCGGTCGAGCCGACCCATTCGTGCTACCACTATACTTACTAATATAGTTGCAGCATGGTCACCACGTATAAAATACATTTTGATAAAAATTGGTTGCCTGTAAATGTATACGGGCGAAAAAGTTTTATGTGACAACGACTTTGCGGTAAAAATAATTTTATTATGTCTGTCTCTCTGCTCTAGGCGGGCTAACCATGCCTGGAGTGGAAGGACGTGTACCTCACCTGCTTCATTGTGAAAGCGCATAACGTGAGCGGAGCGTAACGCAGTTTTGAAGTGTCACCCGCAAAATTAATTTATAAGACGTTGTCACTGTCAATAACTTATTGATTAAAAATAAATGTATAAAAATAATATGCTAATTAAAATAAAAAGAATTTTTAAAGTTAAATTTGTACTAAAAGGCTAGTATTAGGATCCATCCTAATTGCACTGACCCTTTGTTTCATGATGAATTTATTAGTATAGAATATAAATCATTTTTTCCCCCACATACACATTCCAAAGAGAATATAATCACTTGTTTAACATATTCAATCAATGTACATCTACTGCATTTATTCTACCATTTACACATATACATGTTAATTACATTGTTTTAATTTAAACTCACCTCAAGATAAAAAGTTGGAACAGCTGTTATGGTTAAATGATGACCAGGTTTTGTAATTCGATTCAATGTGATAATCACACATCTTTTTAGTTGTGAAAATTTCATTGGCTCTAATCTATCAAATTGCAACATCCAAATATGAATATGTCAGACCCGCTTTATGGAATGAGGAAACCCCATGTATGCACCTGAAAAATGAATATGTTCTATTAGTTTAACAGGAAATTGTAATTGTAAACTAACCTTTCCAATTTGTTTTGATTATTTTAAAAATGTTGACCGCATCGTTAAATTATCAATATGTATTAGAGAGAGTCGTTTTTTTAGCAACCTGTTACAGCAACAGGTTGCGTCGAAAATAAAAATGTAACCTGTTACGACAAATCGCGCCAAGAACTAAAAGTTATTGCACAATAGGTTGCGCCAATTGCTAAATGCGTTAACACTGCTACCAATACGTTGTCAATTTTGTTTCTTTTTTTTTTTAGTTATATTATTTCCGGCGTCGATTATGACATAATGACAATTTCAACAAAAGGTTTGTCAATTGAATATTTCAAAAGTCAATAAAAATAAAATGTTGGTACATCATACTGTAAACAATTGTTTATTTAAGTTTTTGTTACCCTGCAATAAATTATATTTTCATTGCTTTGGTTTCATAACAGAAATAATACCTAATACGACTATACAAAACAATAACTAATAGTACTTAAACAATGTGTTAAGATTACGTGGTTATTAGAAACCTGTTGCAGAAAAAACCTATTGTCACAACAGGTTTCTTTAAAAACTTAACTGGTTGCATCATTGCAGCTTAACAGTAACGCTCATCTAATATGTATATAGTGATAGGTTTTCAAATATTTCTTACCTAATTTGTCTTGTCAAAAACACAAATCTCTTTCGTGACGACATAGTAGAACGAAATAACAGTAATAGAATGGATATAACAAAAATATTATGACAAAGAAAGAATTATTGGAACAACAAACTAAATTCATGATCGTGATGGTGCTCATAGAAAATGGCGCTGCTGTTGACCATAGAATGATTGACGTTTGGCGCCATTTTTAATAAAATGGCGTCAAACTTTTTAAACGTAAGAGGGCCTGTTTCCATACATTTAGACTTCAAATTTTTGTTACCAACTTTCCTCCCCTGGTGATGGTGCTCATGAAATGGCGCTGCTGTTGACCATAGAATATTTGTTGACGTTTGGCGCCATTTTTAATAAAATAACGTCAAACTTTTATGAAACGTCGTAAGAAGGAGCCTGTTTCCATACATTTAGACTTCAAATTTTTAAACACCAACTTTCCTCCTCTGTCAGATTCAAATTCTTGCGATGTCATCCATTTTTTGTTGAGACATACCTACAGAGCATGGGCATGCAACTTAGAACATTATTTTAGAACAAAATGATATTTTTTTGTGCTTCCATCTATATTCAGGACACTAGGCTAGATTTAATTTTAATCTCACTAGAGGGCACGCTTATACATTAAGTCTATGCATACGCATAATCCATGCGCACTACGCAGTTAGTGGTTAGTTATTGGTAGCGACTATTTATTTTGTGCTGATAGTTAACCTTAAATTGATATTAATATTTATTGAACATTATTCCGATTTCTCGCACGTTTTATGTGTTATGTTTTCTTTCATAATTAATATTTTGCGGCCCTGATTTGTTTTTGTTTATTCGATTTGCAAACTGTGAGTGTAACGAAACCAATGTGTTTTTAATGTGATCAATTTGGTAACTTATAAAGTATTCGCATAATTTTACGGTTTTTATTCACTTGAAAACAGCCACAATCTAAAAATCGAAGGTTCAAGGCATGGGCTGTAATAATTAAAAGTCCACTGCTAGATTGTCTTATAGGTTATAAGTACTATTGGCATAGCTGCCACGATTAGCAAGCAGGTTGTTGCTCATCTCCTGTTTCAGGTTCTCTCAGTAATTGTTCAGTTATTATGACACTAGATAGTACTAAACTTATTGCATGATAATTTATATTATATTCTTTTATATTTTATCTTCCATCAGCCCACATCTCTGTAACCTATTCTTGCTCTGTATATATACTTCTGGCGCAAGATGGTTTTAATATAATCTATCAGGAAAGATATTCTTTCTGGCATTTACCATAGTAGTCTGAATCTGGACTAAGTTTGTCTTCAATTTTATTAAAAAAAAACAGCATCACATTGTTACAACTTTGATAATTAACAAATGTGATAGGCTAAATCTAATAACTTTTTTTGAGTTTATTTTTAAAAAATGTTACCCCCACACTAGGATTTTCTCCTGTATCGTGGAGGCAGTTTACAAACATAAATTGCTGGGACAAACATCTGGATGTTTGTCACAGATCATGTCTGGGTCTGGACCCAGAACAATTATTGCAGGCGATACAAATACTTGTTCCGTGTGGATTCGAACCCGGCTGAAGCGCAGCAACTCATTGCTAAGCCACTGCGCCTGGAGCCGTCATACAATACAATAACACAATACAATACAATAATTAATCTTTCAATAATGCAAAGTACAAATTCAACTGAATAGTGATATGGACCCATTATCAATTCTAAGGTATGGGTTCTACCCTCATGAAATCTGTTCCAGTGTGGCACGAGGACAAATTTTTATAATATTATGCATGTTAGTTGGTGTATCCTTAGAATAGAATAGAATATTTTGTTTAATACAAATTATTACGTAATACTTATTAAATTTAAGAAATAATATACAATTATTTATATAAATTATAATAAAACATCATAGTAGGGATCACCTCATTTCCAGAGATTTTTAAATAGAATAAGGGTGACATGCGAGCACACAGCCTACCTAATGGTAAGTGAATTGTAGCCCATAGGCATCTACATCTATCCTCAATTAAGAATCTAAATGCAGATGCATTGTCTCCCTGAGGACTAAGATGGAATACCATCCAGTAAAAGAGCATTTGGTCTTCTACACTTACTGTATAAAATACAGCATTAAGCTTCTCACTTATCTAAGAGAGTGAGGCCCTCCGTCGAGCCGACCCATGACATTCCAATACAATCTGGTCTATGCTGTCATCTTCATCTGGTCTCTTTATGCATACCTGATTGTCATATTTTTTTCAGGTACAATTTTTAAAAGATGAATGTAAAAAAAGAAAAATGTAAAAATAAACAAAATAATGATTTTAAAAAATTCCCAAAATGAAGGTGAAACATGCAGCTCAAGTTTTTAGTCAACGAGTATAAGGAGCTCTACAATTTGTGCAAGTAGGTATATATATATACTTTGTTAAACAATATTCAGATGTTTGAATTAAATGAAATAGAAATTCCGAAAGAAGAGGAAAGAGATAGAGAGATAAGTATAGATGAATTAATGGAAGCAGGTAAGGCAGCTGGATATGATAGAGTATCACACGAAATGCCAAGGGCTGGAGAGGGAGTGGTGGCAGACCTGCTGTACACCTTGTTTAATTTGTGTTGGGAACTTAAGCAGGAACTGGGAGACTGGTGCAAAGCCATGATAATCCCAATATATAAGGGAAAAGGATCGCAGCAGGACTGTAATAACTGCCATGGTATCAGCCTTCTTAGCATTGTGGGAAACTGTATGCTAAGGTACTAATTGAAAGAGTTATGAAAGATACTGATGGAAAAGGTATTTGGGCGTTTGTGGACTTGGAAAGGTTCATGACAGAGTGGACAGGGATGTGTTATGGCAAACACTGAACTCATTTGGGTTGGCCTGGGTTGATACAGGCATTGAAGGTATATTCTCTATATATATCTGTATAGGGATTCCAGTGCTTGTATCAGGATCAACGGGGCCTACTCGGACTGGTTTGGCATCCATAAAGGTGTCGGACGGGGCTGTGTGGCTTCCCCGTGGCTGTTCAACCTATTTATGGACAGTTGTTTGGAAAAATTGAAAGTTGAAAAATGTGGGTTAAGAATGGGTGAGTTAACCGTCAAATGCCTGTACGCCGATGATAAGTCATACTTGCGTCGTCGGCGGAGGTTACAAATGATGGTTACATTAATGAACAGGTCATTAAAGAAGGGGAATGAAAGTTAACGCAAGTAAGACGAAAGTTACTGTTTTGAAGGAGAAAGTAATACGATATGTGAAATAAGAATAGAAGAGGAATTGGTCGAGCAAGTAGATGAGTTTGTATTTGGGATGTGGATTTTGAGGATGATAGATATGAATAAGGATATAGAACGACAGTGAGCAGAAAATAGAAAAATGGGGCTCTACGGCTCTATTGTGGAAAGTCAGAATGTGTCCAAAAAGCATGTGGCAATTCACAATGCTGTGTTAGTCCCTACTTTAATGGTACTGAAAGTTGGGTGTGGCAGAAGAAGCACGAGAGTAGAATAAATGCATATAGAAATGCGGTCATTAAGGTATGTTAGGGCTGAATCTGAATGACACAGAGAGAAATTGTGTAATAAGAGAAGGTGTGGTTTGCAAGATGATGTTGTGATCAAAATTATATAATTGACCTCCTCTGTGTTTGTATATTATGTAGTCATGAATTGACGGACCATTTCACAATTGTAACCTTTCGGGGAAAAAATAAGATTTTACTGGTATCCCAACCTATATCAGCTCCCACTGGCAACACTAACTAATGTCATTGTGAATTTATATTATTGTTTGTTTATTTTATACTATTTCAAATGCGAGCATAATATTAATCTTACATAATAATGTTCTATTACAAAAAATGGCAAAAGTTTTTGAATGTATTAGTTTGTTGACTTTCTAAAATGTTCAATTCTTTTAGGACGAAGGGAAATGAATGCTGGTGCTATGTATAGTAGAAATTAATGTATTCTCTTATTAAAATACTTTACCTATCTAGCTGTCTGACTTATTGCAGGAATATTATACGCTATTTTGCAAATTAACTAATTTACTGAATTTCATACAGTTTAGTGACATACATGTGATATTGTGAGGTAACTGTTAATATATACTCATATTTTTTTATAGAATGGTATAACTAGCAAAGATTGTTTTGTTTTGGTGAAATTCAGCTGTGTAAACAAATTGTATTTCAGCTTTGATTGTATTCTAGTAGATTTTTTCATCCTATAAACACCAGAAAGAACCCAAATCATAATAGGAAGAACAATAAGTAAATTTCTTACTTATGTGCATTCCACCAATTTTTAGACAATAGACATATAATTAGAATAGAAAAGATAGAATCAATTTTTATTCAATATAGATTACATATGTAATTCTTATTAATTATAGATAGTGATAAGGGATTCTTAATTATAATCTTATTATAAAGGGATCTTATAATTGTAGATAGTGATAACATGACTATTTTCATGCTTTACATACATAATACCTTCCTCACAGTACTGCCGCAGCAAGGTAAGTTTGATGTAACCTATGCAGTCCTCAAATGAGATGTTACATAACAGTTGTTTATCAGGGTAAGAATTTTAATAAGTCGGTACTTTTTTAACAAGGTAGTATCAGGCTTATGAAGATTAGAAGGTCCTTCTTCTTTATTCTGTGTTTAAGATTGTGAGAGAACAATGCATAAAGCTTAAGGATGGTCCATAATTTTATGCATTTATATTTTTCTAATAGCAAATGCTTCATACTTTAGTTTATCTATTAACTTTAGATAACAAACTTAGAGACAATTTTCCTGTAGGTTTGGAATTTAATTCCCATTTTATTTCCTCATGAATTTTCTTGATTTTTTGCATACGAGAAATTACCTTGAGATTTTATTTATAAGGTAAAAAAATACATATATTTACAAGATTAATTTTACAAGCTATGTCACTTGATGTGGTTATTACGCATATGGTTTATGTATGATATAGCAGTGTTATAACTAATTACAGCTGTGGGGATTTTAGCAAAACATTATAATTCAGTAAAGATTAAAGTAGTACCCGCCTATCTTGTATTTAATATTTTATTGCTTCTTTATTACTTTAACGGTACTCATAACATTTTTTTCTTTGCAGAAAAGAAGTTACTGCCACAAGAATGTGAAGATGCAGCAGATATACTTCTCCTGTTTGATCAATTGTTTGATTATTTTAATGGAGTTCCTATCAAAACATTACAAGATCTATAAAAATTTGTAAAAACAAATTCAAGATTACGGCACTATGGACTTATAAAGTAGATAACTAATCGCAAGATATTTTGATACCTTAATTTTGATGTTATGGAAAAAAATTGCTTTTACAGATAACCATTTCTATTTTGGTATTTTAAAATAATAATTTAGCCTTGATTTCAGGTTATTAAAACATTTTTAATTATTTCTAAATTATTTTCTTTTAATAGTGCAAATAGTTAGAATACCCTCTAATAATTTATCAAGGTACATAATTTGTCATTATTGTGTATTATTTTATCATTATTGATTCTAATATGTCTGCCTATTAATATTTTATTTATATTATTGCAAGCTCTTAGGCCATCTTTGAGGTCTGAACTATGTACAATTATTTTGATCAACAAATTGATGATAAGGGTCCATACTATTTCATGTTTGTCATGTTAAGAATTAAATTTGATATTTATTAACAATTTAATGATTTGAAATATCCCATTTGGGGAATCATTGGTTAAATGTTTTAATTATTTCTGTTATATCTTCAATACATTATGTAAAGTTTTTGAAAATCGCAAAAAAGTGTTTTCTTGAAAAATTACAAAGTTTATGTATTTGCTTGGGGTGAAGGATTACTCATTGTAATAGATAAAACTTTCTTCCACGGCATATATGTGCTGAATTATGTTTTAGAAACTTTTTATAAAACTTACATTGTAGAAATTAAAGAAAATCAAACCAAATTGACTAACTACAGTAAGTCAGTAATATCTTCAGTATCTGTGCTCTCTAGGGCAATTAATAATGTTTTGAAATAAAATCAAAACAAAGTTGTTAAAACAAGTATTTATTTAACATTAATCATTAATATGTTTCAGTTGTAAAGACTTGCACACAAATCTAAGAACACCTGATACACGTGGTTAAAATTTGTGCTTAACTCTTTATTTTAGGTATTTTATCATGTAGCACCATAGGTTTCTGTCAGCTTATCCATCATTCAGTAGTTCATTACTCGCCATCAATATCTAAGGTAATTATAAATGCTCCCATTTAGCTGTCTACTATGTCATGCTGTGTAAATCTTAATTCTTTTGAAATAAAATTTCCCTTTCAATAACTAGGATCAAATAAAGAAATTGCTTATTATTTTAAATTACAAACATTATTATTGCCTTTGTCTTATTAACAATTATTGCTTACTTTGGTGTTAATTGTAAATTGATCATAGACACCATTTAATCATGTTTGTTATAAATCTCTTATTATATGTATTTTTTAATTACTGCCAGAGTAGCATTTTGCAATCTATAACTAATTGATAGCTTATTATGAGCTTTCACCTATATCAAACCAAAACATGTTCATCGTCATATTTTCACTCTTAACATCCCAGTCTTAAAACCTATGACAGTTGCATTGTAATATAGTGAGAACACTAGCATCTCATCAAACATTAAACACAAGCACTCCTATGCTCAAGCTTTGTTTTTTCATTTACTTAAATATAATTGGGTTTATATCTGGTTTAATTAGTATTTATTTAAGGATGTCCATCTTGAGGACAAAGTGGACAGTTCCTTAAGAATCTATATCTTTAAAGGCTTACATATTGAAAATGCCAACAATTTGTCTTTAAAATTGTATGATCTTCCTAACATTTATGTTATACTGTACTTACTAAACCATTAAGTAAGTAATTAACTGCATATTCAGGAATATGTGGGTGTGCATAAAGGTATCAAAGTTTTATTAAATATTTTTTCTTGGTATTCTTTTGATGCTTTATGTAGTCTCTTTTCCACAATTTTAAGATTGATAATAATTTCACAAATTGTTTGTAAAGTTATATTAATAAGTACGTTATAATATATAAAATGCTTATTTTGTAAAAGAAATATTATAGATCACACATATAAACAATGATATAGTGGGCATAACAAAGTCACTTTTGTAAATTGTTTGTATTTTTAAAAATATACTTATTACACATATTTAAAAATATGTAACTAAAATATAATAACATATCAAGTACATATTTTAAAGATTAATAATGCTGCTGCAAAATGTATCTTTTATTTTAATTTAAAGATGCACCACTATAAACAATTATTTGATACTAATTCATGAAATTTTGGAAGAAGCAAAACTTTGGAGCGGATTGAAATACCATGTAGAGCACATTGGTATTTGAATAATAATATATATATTAAATAGGAAGGAGTTGAGTCTTGTGGATACCTGTTTTCTTCTTCGTATTACTATAATACTATTGGGGTCATGCGACTGACATTGAAGTTATTTTGTTTTGCGATAGAGATCCGTACAGGCGATTTATAACTTAAATTGTAAGAGTACCTTCGAAAAATTTAAATAAATATACATAACTGGCATCACAATATCTTTATAAAATGTGATGTATGTACATTAAAACATAAAGCTTTGATAAGAATAAAGATGTTCATACTTTAAACACTAGGCATAACTTGTATTACCAGTTACTAGACTCAACAAATTGGTAATTCATTTATGGGGCAATGTATACGCTTTTCAACAAATCCCAGAAAATGTACAAAATTTGTCAATAAACAAGTTCAAATGTTTGATTAAAGGAAAAATGTACAAAATGTTGTTATAATGTCAAATAATACATCAATGAAAACCCATGGGATGAGGTGATCGCCACCATGCTGGTACTATTAAAATTTATTTAAAATGTGAAAAGATTATTGTAAAAGTGAAATGTTTAAAGAAAGTCCCGCTGGTTCTTCCCAGGACATTTTTCGAATGGTAAATAAAAATTACTCCATAAGTATTATGTAATAATCTATGTTGAATAAAATTATTCTATTCTATTCGTTGTAATATAAGATATTTACTAACCAGTAGGGACATTGTATAAAGTTAATTTATATTGTGCAAATATTATTAAATTTAACACATCTAATGTTAATCAATAACTAAGTAAAATTTTAAAACAATAAACGTTTTAAAATAACCGGTTTTTATTTTTTAATAGGAACTAAGAATTAGCACAAAAACATAAACAACTGTTAATTACATTGCATTACTTGTGCATAAGTGCTGCAATGTAATTAATGGTTGTATATAAAATAAAATTTATAAGTGCAAATAAGGGTTGCTTTAAAGCATCTTTTAATTTAGCGCCATCTGTTAACCAAGACAGCGCAATAACGAAAATTAAATTTGAGTTGCCCATCTATCTCTAGTATATATACACAGCATGGGCATGCAACTTAGAACATTATTTTTAGAACAAAATGATATTTTTTTGTGCTTCCATCTATATTCCGGGACACTAGGCTAGATTTAATTTTAATCTCACTAGAGGCACGCTTATACATTAAGTCTATGCTCATAATAATCCATGCACTATAATACGTAAAGTGGCGGTTAGTTAGTTACTGGTAGCAACTATTATTTATTTTGTGCTGATAGTTAACCTTAAATTGATATTAATATTTATTGAACATTATTCCGATTTCGCACGTTTTATGTGTGTTATGTGTTTTCTTTCATAATAATTAATATTTTTTGCGGCCCTGATTTGTTTTTTGTTTATTCGATTTGCGCAAACTGTGAGTGTAACGAAATCAATGTGTTTTTAAATGTGATCAATTTGGTAAGTACTTATAAAGTACCTATTCGCATAATTTTACGGTTTTTATTCTTTGAAAACAGCCACAATCTAAAAATCGAAGGTTCAAGGCATGGGCTGTAATAATTAAAAGTCCACTGCTAGATTGTCTTATAGGTTATAAGTACTATTTGGATAGCTGCCACGATTAGCAAGCGGGTTGTTGCTCATCTCCTGTTTCAGGTTCTCCAGTAATTGTTCCAGTTATTATGACACTAGATAGTACTA
Source organism: Parnassius orleans (assembly GCA_029286625.1). Taxonomy (NCBI): domain Eukaryota; kingdom Metazoa; phylum Arthropoda; class Insecta; order Lepidoptera; family Papilionidae; genus Parnassius; species Parnassius orleans. Next base: position 76,532 of record JAGSMP010000913.1, read on the forward strand.
AACTTATTGCATGATAATTTATATTATATTCTTTTTATATTTTATCTTCCATCAGCCCACATCTCTGTAACCTATTCTTGTCTGTATATATACTTCAAGCAAGATGGGTTTTATTATAATCTATCAGGAAAGATATTCTTTCTGGCATTTACCATAATAGTCTGAATTCTGGACTAAGTTTGTCTTCATTTCATTAAAAACAGCATCACATTTGTTACAACTTTGATAATTAACAAATGTGATAGGCTAAATATAATAACTTTTTTTTGATTTTTAAAATCCTAGTGTAAATTCACACTAGATTTTCTCCTGTATCGTGGAGGCAGTTTACAAACATAAATTGCACAAGGACAAACATCCAGACCCAGAACAATTATTGGTACAGGGGCAATTTTTTCCGTGTGGGATCGAACCCGCGGCCCCAGCGCAGCAACTCATTGCTAAGCCACTGAGCCACAGAGCCGTCATACAATACAACAATAACACAATACAATACAATAATTAATTTTCAATAATGCAAAGTACAAATTCAACTGAATAGTGATATGGACCAGCATTATCAATTTAAGGTATGGTTCTACCATGAAATCTGTTCCAGTGTGGCACGGGACAAATTTTATAATATTATGCATATAGTTGGTGTATCCTTAGAATAGAATAGAATATTTTTCTTTAATACAAATTATTACGTAATACTTATTAAATTTAAGAAATAATATACAATTATTTATATCAATTATAATAAAAACATCATAGTAGGGATCACCTCATTTCCAGAGATTTTTTAAATAGAATAAGGGTGACATGTGAGCACACAGCCTACCTAATGGTAAGTGAATACTGTAGCCCATAGGCATCTACATCTATCCTCAATTAAGAATCTAAATGCAGATGCATTGTCTCCCCTGAGGACTAAGATGGAATACCTTGTATCCAGTAAAAAGAGCATTTGGTCTTCTACACTTACTGTATAAAATACAGCAGCATTAAGCTTCTCACTTATCTAAGTGAGAGTGAAGCCCTCCCTGGTCGAGCCGACCCATGACATTCCAATACAATCTGGTCTATGCTGTCATCATTTCATCTGGGTCTCTTTATGCATACCTGATTGTCATATTTTTTTCAGGTACAATTATTAAAAGATGAAAAAAATAAACAAAATAATGATTTTAAAAATTCAAAATGAAGGTGAAACATGCAGCTCAAGTTTTAGTCAACGAGTATAAGGAGCTCTACAATTTGTGCAAGTAGGTATATATATATACTTTGTTAAACAATATTCAGATGTTTGAATTAAATGAAATAGAAATTCCGAAAGAAGAGGAAAGAGATAGAGAGATAAGTATAGATGAATTAATGGAAGCAGGTAAGGCAGCCGGATATGATAGAGTATCACTGAAATGCCAAGGGCTGGAGAGGGAGGCAGACCTGCTGTACACCTTTGTTTAATTTGTGTTGGAACTTAAGCAGGAACTGGGAGACTGGTGCCATGATAATCCCAATATATAAGGGAAAAGGATCGCAGCAGGACTGTAAAACTGCCATGGTATCAGCCTTCTTAGCATTGTGGGAAACTGTTAAGGTACTAATTGAAAGAGTTATGAAAGATACTGATGGAAAGGTGTTTGGGCGTTTGTGACTTGGAAAGGTTCATGACAGAGACAGGGATGTGTTATGGCAAACACTGAACTCATTTGGTTGAGCGCTGGGTTGATACAGGCATTGAAGGTATATTCTATATATATCTGTATAGGGATTCCAGTGCTTGTATCAGGATCAACGGGCCTACTCGGACTGGTTTGGCATCCATAAGGTGTCGGACGGGGCTGTATTTCGTGGCTGTTCAACCTATTTATGGACAGTTGTTTGGAAAAATTGAAAGTTGAAAATGTGGGTTAAGAATGGGTGAGTTAACCGTCAAATGCCATTTGTAAGCCGATGATCAAGTCATACTTGCGTCGTCGGCGGCCGAGTTGCAAATGATGTTTACATTAATGAACAGGTCATTAAAAGAAAGGGGAATGAAAGTTAACGCAAGTAAGACGAAAGTTACTGTTTTGAAGGAGAAGAAAGTAATATGATATGAAATAAGAATAGAAGGAATTGGTCGAGCAAGTAGATGAGTTTTGTGTATTTGGGATGTGGATTTAGTAGGGATGATAGATATGAATAAGGATATAGAACGACGAGTGAACGCAGGAAATAGAGTAAATGGGGCTCTACGCTCTATTGTGAAAGTCAGAATGTGTCCAAAAAGCATGTATGGCAATTCACAATGCTGTGTTAGTCCCTACTTAATGTATGGTACTGAAAGTTGGGTGGCAGAAGAAGCACGAGAGTAGAATAAATGCATAGAAATGCATTATGAAAGTGTTAGCTTGAATCTGAATGACAGAGAGAAATTGTGTAATAAGAGAAGAGTGTGGTTTGCAAGATGATGTTGTGATCAAAATTATATGAAGTAGACGCCTCCTCTGTGTTTGTATACTATGTAGTCATGAATTGACGGACCGAATCACACGAATTGTAACCTTTCGGGGAAAAATAAGATTTTACTGGTATCCCAACCTATATTAGCTCCCACTGGCAACACTAACTAATGTCATTGTGAATTTATATTATTGTTTGTTTATTTTATACTATTTCAAATGCGAATGCTAATATTAATCTTACATAATAATGTCCTATTACAAAAATGGCAAAAGTTTTGAAAATATTAGTTTGTTGACTTTCTAAAATGTTCATTCTTTTAGGACGAGAAGGAATGAATTGGTGCTATGTATAGTAGAAATTAATGTATTCTTATTAAAATACTTTACCTATCTAGCTGTCTGACTTATTGCAGGAATATTATACGCTATTTTGCAAATTAACAACTAATTTACTGAATTTCATACAGTTTTAGTGACATACATGTGATATTGTGAGGTAACTGTTAATATATGTACTTATTTTTTTCTATAAAATGGTATAACTAGCAAAGATTGTTTTGTTTTGGTGAAATTCAGCTGTGTAAACCAAATTGTATTTCAGCTTGATTGTATTCTAGTAGATTTTTCATCCTATAAACACCAGAAAAGAACCCAAATCATAATAGGAAGAACAATAAGTAAATTTCACTTTATGGTAGCACCCACCCAATTTTAGACAATAGACATACTAATTGTAGATAGTGATAAGGGCTTAATGACTATTTTCATGCTTTACATACATAAATACCTTTCCTCACAGTACTGCCGCAGCAAGGTAAGTTTGATGTAACCTATGAACAGTCCTCAAATGAGATGTTACATAACAGTTGTTTATCAGGGTAAGAATTTTAATAAGTCAGTACTTTTTTAACAAGGTAGTATCAGGCTTATGAAGATTGGAAGGTCCTTCTTCTTATTCTGTGTTTTAAGATTGTGGAGAACAATGCATAAAGCTTAAGGATGGTCCATGAATTTTATGCATTTATATTTTTCTAATAGCAAATGCTTCATACTTTAGTTTATCTATTAACTTTAGATAACAAACTTAGAGACAATTTTCCTGTAGGTTTAGGAATTTAATTCCATTTTATTTCATGAATTTTTCTTGATTTTTGCATACGAGAGAATTACCTTGAGATTTTATTTATAAGAAAAAGAAATACATATATTTTACAAGATTAATTTTACAAGCTATGTCACTTGATGTGGTTATTACACGCATATGGTTTATATGTATGATATAGCTGTAAAGTGTTTAACATAGCTGTGGGGATTTTAGCAAAACATTATAATTCAAAGTAAAGATTAAAGTAGTACCCCTCATCTTGTTTTAATATTTTATTGCTTTATTACTTTAACGGTACTCATAACATTTTATTTCTTTGCAGAAAAGAAGTTACTGCACAAGAATGTGAAGATGTGGCAGATATACTTCTCCTGTTTGATCAATTGTTTGATTATTAAGGAGGTTCCTATAACAAAACGTACAAGATCTATAAAAGTTGTAAAAACAAATTCAAGATTACGGCACTATGGACTTATAAAAGTAGATAACTAATCGCAGATATTTTGATGTTATGGGAAAATTTTGCTTTTACAGATAACCATTTCTATTTTTGGTATTTTAAAATAATAATTTAGCCTTGATTTCAGGTTATTAAAACATTTTTAAATTATTTCTAATTATTTTCTTTTAATAGTGCAAATAGTTAGAATACCCTCCAATAATTTATCAAGGTACAGTTTGTCATTATTGTGTTTTATTTTATCATTATTGATTCTAATATGTCTGCCTATTAATATTTATTTATATTATTGCACCAGCTCTTAGGCCATCTTTGAGGTCTGAACTATACAATTATTTTGATCAACAAATTGATGATAAGGGTCCATACTATTTCATGTTTGTCATGTTAAGAATTAAAATTTGATATTTATTAACAATTTAATGATTTGAAATATCCCATTTTGGGAATCATTGGTTAAATGTTTTAATATTTTTTTATATCTTCAATACATTATGTAAAGTTTTGAAAATCGCAAAAGTGTTTTTTTTTGAAAAATTACAAAGTTTATGTATTTGCTTGTGAGAGGATTACTATTGTAATAGATAAAACTTTCTTCCACGGCATATATGTGCTGAATTATGTTTAGAAATTATAAAAACTTACATTGTAGAAATTAAAGAAAATCAAACAATTGATAACTTGTAAAGTCAGTACTATTCTCTTCAGTATCTGTGCTCTAGGGGCAATTAATAATGTTTTGAAATAAAATCAAAACAAAGTTGTTAAAGACAAGTATTTATTTAACATTAATCATTAATATGTTTCAGTTGAAAAGACTTACTTGCACAAAATCTAAGAACACCTGATAACGTTGGTTAAAATTTGTGCTTAACTCTATTTTAGGTATTTTATCATGTAGCACCATAGGTTTCTGTCAGCTTACATATATCCATCATTCAGTAGTTCATTTACTCCCGCATCAATATCTAAGAGTAATTATAAATGCTCCCATTTTAGCCACTATTATGTCATGTAAATCTTAATTCTTTTGAAATAAAATCCCTTTCAATAACTAGGATCAAATAAAGAGAATTGCTTATTATTTTAAATTACAAAAGCATTATTGCTGCCATTGTCTTATTAACTTAATTATTGCACTTGGTGTAAGTTGTAAATTGATCATAGACACCATTTAATCATGTTTGTTATAAATCTTTATTATATGTATTTTTTAATTACTGCCAGAGTAGCATTTTGCAAAAATCTATAACAAATTGATAGCTTATTATGAGCTTTCACCTATATCATTAAACCAAAACATGTTCATCGTTATGTTTTCATTCTTAACATCCCCAGTCTTAAAACCTATGACAGTTGCATTGTAATGTAGTGAGGGAATTTCAGCATCTCATCAAACATTAAACACAAGCACCTGCTATGCTCAAGCTTTTTTTTTCATTTAAATATAATTGGGTTTATATCTGTTTAATTAGTATTTATTAAGGATGTCCATCTTGAGGACAAAGTGGACAGTTTTGAAGAATCTATATCTTTAAAACTTGCATATTGAAATGCTAACAATTTGTTTTAAAATTGTATGATCTTCCACAACATTTATGTGTTATACTGTACTTACTAAACCATATTGTAAGTAATTAACTGCATATTCAGGAATATGTGGTGTGTATAGTCAAAGGTATCAAAGTTATTAAATATTTTTTTTCTTGGTATTCTTTTTGATGCTTTATGTATTCTTTCCACAATTTAAGATTGATAATAATTTCACAAATTGTTTAGGTATTAGTATGCGTTATAATATATAAAATGCTTATTTTTGTAAAAGAAATATTATACAGATCACACATATAAACAATGATATAGTGGGTAACAGTCACTTTTGTAATTGTTTGTATTTTTAAAGTATATTTATTACACACATATTTAAAAAAAGTTATGTAACTAAAATATGATAATGTTATCAAGTACATATTTTAAAGATTAATAATGCTGCTCCAAATGTATCTTTTTATTTTAATTTAAAGATGCACCACTATAAACAATTATTTGATACTAATTCATGAAATTTTGGAAGAGGAGCAAAACTTTGAGTGATTGAAATACCAATGTAGAGCATTGGTATTTGAATAATTATTATATATTAAATAGGAAGGAGTTGAGTCTTGTGGATACCACTGTTTTTCGCATAATATAATACTAATACTGCGATGACATTGAAGTTATATTTGTTTTGCGATAGAGAGCCGTACAGGCGATTTATAACTTAAATTGTAAGGAGTACCTTCGAAAAAAAATAAATATAATATATTAACTTTGACATCACAATATTTATAAAATGTGATGTATGTACATTAAAACATAAAGCTTTGATAAGAATAAAGATAAAAAAATATATTTGTTAGAAAGAGCATACTAAAATCCTAGAAAATGCTGAAAATTTTGTTGTCAAACAGTTCAAATGTTTGATTAAAGAAAAATGTACAAAAGTGTTATTATAACAAATAATACATCAATGAAAATAACCAATGGAATGGAGGATCGCCACCATGCTGGTACTTTTAAAATTTATTTAAAGTAAGCAAAGAAATTATTGTAAGTGAAATGTTTAAAGAAAGTCCCGCTGGTTCTTCCCAGGACAGGTATTTTTCTGAACCAGTGGTAAAATAAAAATTACTCCATAAGTATTATGTAATAATCTATGTTGAATAAAATTATTCTATTCTATTCTTTGTGTATATAAGATATTTACTAACCAGTAGGGACATTGTATAAAGAAGTTAATTTATATTGTGCAAATATTGTTAAATTTAACACATCTAATGTTAATCAATAACTAAGCAAAGAATTTTTAACAATAAACGTTAAAAATAACCGGTTTTTATTTTTTAATAGGAACTAAGAATTGTTAATAAGAAACATAAATAACTGTTAATTACATTACCACTGTGCATAAGTGCTGCAATGTAATTAATGGTTGTATATAAAACAAAATTTGTTATGCAAATGAAGGGCGAGCTTAAAGCACTTTAATTTAGCGCCATCTGTTAACCAAGACAGCGCAATAACGAAAATTAAATTTGAGTCATCTATCTTCAGTATATATACAGTAATCTATGATATACAGTAATCATCTATGCTAGAGAGAGTAATTGTGTTCTGTGTGGACACTACCTGGCGTGATAAGTTTACAGGAAATTGATTATACCTATTGCATAATATTAGTTTGTGATTAAAGCTATTGAAATAGAAATGGCCTTTAGTGGTTTGTAATATCACTTGTTATTAGCTGCTATTATCAGCTAGTATGTTGTGCTACTAGCTACTACTATCACTTGTCTAGTTGCTATTATCAGCTACTCTGTTCTACAACTAGCTATTACTATCACTCACAAGTGATCTGCTATTATCAGCTACTATGTTGCTAGCTACTATTCACTATGTTCTATGTTATGCTACTTCTTGGTTCTGCTACTAGTCACTTCAGCTACTACAATGTTACTGGGCCCTTAGGCCATAAGTGAACTCGAACGTTACTTTAAAGTGAGCTGCTTGCCATTGTCCGTTTTGCCTCTTTATTGTATAACATTTTCACTATACAATTGTCTTAAATCATATTTTTTCTATAAACGATTACTTCTTACGCTACTGCATTGTGAAATCGGTAATTCAGTTATCT